>VOMN01113187.1:0-43306 GCA_014899125.1 Orchestia grillus | reverse complement strand
CAGGCCAAAACATGGTCCTACAGTTCTTCGTGAAATGTGTTGATGCGGCTCTAGGACGGCTTGAAAGGTTAGGGGCGATTGATGGCGATTATACATTTCTCGATTAATTTCTCGTAAGAATTACGGTTAATAAACGAATTAAAAATATTTACGAAATAGGAAGTAGTTTTCAATCAGAGCGGAGCGAGTCAGACCCTGAACTTTCCCTCCCTTACACTAGTACGGAGAGCTCAAGGAGCGTACACTGCCGACCGCCTCCGCACCCGCGCTCTGAGCTCTCACAGAATTCTGACTTAATCAATTGTTACACAAAGTAAAATCTTCATCTCATAAACTAACGACATAAAGTAATGTTGTACTATTTCCAACTTACAGTTTTGCATATTGTATGTTTTTATTCATTGATGCTTTGCTTGAAGGGACTGTGAAATTTTCCAAAAATATAAGAGGATTTTAAATTTAAATTTATTATGGCTGGGAATAATAAGTCTCGTTAATATTCAACTTCCACGTGCAACTTAAAATTCAAAAGTGAATAATTTTTGCTTAGAATGTTTTTTATTATTAATGCCGCATGATTTTATTCGTTTAGGACTCGAGCACTGACGTTGTCACGCTACCGGAGAGTTATGGTCAGCGTGGAGCTGTGGTTAACGAAGAATTATCGTCAACAAAGGGTTATGAACAACGAGAGGCTTTAAGGTCAAAGAGAAGATACGGTCGACGAAATGTTCTGAACGACGACAGGTTACAGCCATCAAAGGATTATGGTTAACGAAGTGCTATAGTTATTAACGAGGGGTTATTTTCAACGAGAGGTTCTGGTCAACGAGGGGCTACGGTCAACAAGAGGTTATGGTCAATGAGAGGATATGGTCAACGAGGGGNAATGGTCAACGAGAGGTAATGGTCAACGAGAGGTAATGGTCAACGATCAGTACTATTATGATCAGGTTTGCCTTGCAAGGACATCTCACAAGCACAAATGAGAGTGCGCTCTCTGATTGTTTCCGGATGTGCGCCTTTGGAGTACGTTTCTGCATTGCTAGGGTCGATTTATTTTTGCGGAGATGTGTATCTTTAGGTGAATATATCTGGGGACGATGTGACTTCATATCGGTGAAAGTTTATGGTTTTGTGTTCAGTGATGTTTACATCGCTGTGTGCGTTATTTGAACTATTGCTGCTATTTATGTTAAAATTATGGGGTCATAACATTTTTGGGTTCGCATGTCAGTGTTTAAATGTTCGTGTTTGCGTATGTAAGCGAGCACGTACGTATCTTTCATGTAAGCGCCAGTGCGTCGGGGCATTCAAGTGTCATACTATATTTATACCTGTATCTTCCTGAGTTTCTTTATTTATTGTTTTTCCCTTCTCTTTGCGTCTTTGTGAGTCTATATTTTTGTCGCTAGTTTTGTGAGAGTGAGTCATTGCAAGTGCGAGTCTGCTCGTTTCAGTACTTTTCATTATAATTTTTTACCCTTTTATAGCCATTATGTTAACAGTTTCTTATTTTACGAAACATCTACAAGGAATTACTGAATTACTTGATTAGTATTTTGGATGTTGATATTAATCAGAGTTTACGTTGAACCAGCGAATCAAGAACCCCAATTAGAAGTTCCAACAGAGTTTCTACACGTGTCTCGGCCTCGAGACAGGATAGGCTTTCTTCGCCCTCCGCTGTGAGCTCCTCCCGCCAGGCCGCACCCTGCCAGCGTGTGCTCCTGAACTCGGGTATTTTAAGCTTATTATGAGTCTATTTGACATGCTAGGCTATTAATTTGGCGTAACATTTTCTGCGACATTATGTTGCTCTGGTTCTAAACATGGTTTCATGCCACCAGCCTCACGAATACCTAGTATTAAGTGCTCGCGTTGAAGAGGCTGCTGGTCTGTTTTGGTGCAGTCTAAATAATGTTAGCTGTTATGCTTAGGTACGAGTACACCTGGTTTAATTTACTCTGTTACCCATGGCACCAAATTTCTGCAACATCCTTTCAACGACCCCTATTTTGGCATGCCAATTATTCAGTGCCATTTCATTTCTTGTGCGGCGTAAAACTCATTTTGATATTGTTGGAAAAAAACATGAAATGGTGTTCCACACCCCTGTAACTTTTCAAGCATTCGTTGGCAGTCTAAATAGCTCATCTTTTCGGTACAAATTCAGTGGTGCCCACTATATTGCATTTATTGCATGATCGGCACCCAGGGCACAATCTCTTTTTTCTCTCTTTTTCCAATCATGAGATCATCACCCAGTACTAAGAGTACCTTTAAAAAACCTCTCTTCAAACCCGAACATTTTTGCTCCTTTATACAATAGGAATATTTTATATGACAACCAGAGTGCAAACTCTGGCTTAAAGCGACTGCATACATCAGCATAATGAGTTTTTCCGTATGATTTACCTAACTAAGTTTTCTCTTTGCCTTCATAAAGGTTGAATTTCATGCTTTGAGCCTGTGTACGAGTCTTGCTTTAAGAAAACACACGTAGTTGGAGCGCGGGAGTATTATTTTTTTGGCTACATAGCATTTCATCAGTGTCCATGCAGCTATGATGTGAAGAGATTATTCATCAATAAGTTTTGCGTATTTTCTCACGCCCTATTTATTGCCTAATGATACTGAGGTGCGGCAGTATCATAGCAGCTCTAATTGTGAGACTATAACTCTTTTTAGCAGAGCAGCTCATCAATTTGTTTGTATATTTTGTGGTGCCCCAGACAATATCACTGAAGTATCTAATACTAACCTATGCACTTCATCGCTCAAAGGAGAGTAAAATGCTTAGGATTAAACATGCGGTATAGATAGATTAAACTATTCTTACTGCTTGAAAACGTAACTTGTATGTTATATGTGACTGATTTCAGAACAAATGAGCTTCTCTTTTTTTGTGTGACTATGTTTCGATATTCATACCGTGTTCAAAATACGGTTGTTTCCTCAACATTCGTGAGTCCCGGCGTCACTAAAATGCCCAAACACGCTCAAATTTCTATACATGATGTGCTCAACGCGACACCTTGCAATTGTAGTAATAGCACTTTATCGTGAAACCTTGTTTCCTTCACACGCTTGCAAAGGAGCTTCAGAATTTTAGAAGTGCGTATTTGTGGCAACTGTTCAGCCCGTTCGACGGCGACGGGAGCACTGTTGTTTAAAAAAAATGCCACAAAAAATGAATGAAATCTCTTTCTTATTGTTTAAAAGAATGGCGGCCATAAAATGAGTGAAAGTGGTGCAAGCTCACTGCTGTATTGTATAGTATTATGGTTGTATAGTATGTATATCGTAGCGTGTAGTATTAGGTGGTTTTGTATTGTATTGTTTGGTTTCGCATTGCATTGTAACGTGTAGTAATGTATGGCATTAGGTTGTATTGTGTCGTGTTCTATGGCATTGTGTTGTATTGTGTCGTGCTCTATGGCATTGTGTCGTATTGTGTCGTGCTCTATGGCATTGTGTTGTATTGTGCTGGGGGAATGTGCTACTGTAAAATGTACGATAGTGTACGTTTAAAAAATATGACTTGTTTGTTTGGCGTTAATACCTGCACCCTGGAAAGTTAATCCTCAATCCTGAGATGCAACAATTTTATTCGAAAATAAATACCCATGGGCCTCCTTCAACTTTCTTGAAAAGACAAGCGAACTTTTTCAGTTTTCTTCAGTGTAATTTTCACGGCTAAATTCTGAATGTGGTCAGATTTGTGAAGTTTTTTCGAATAAATACACTCAGCTAACATTACTTACGTGAAAAAAATTCCAACCTTATGTTCTCATTCAGTCGCAGACTTATAATAAACATGCACTATCCAGATTAAAAAAATCGCTTTAGACGTGGAAAACATTCATTTCAAGGTATTAAAGTCAACTATACTATAGTCTGCCCTAAGTTCATGTAAACGGGCCTTTTTGTTTTAATAAAAATCCTCCTATGATTGGATTGCAGCGGCAGCAACGCTGCGGACCTGTGGGTGTCTAGGCCGCTGCGTGCTCCCTGAAGCGAAGACTTGGTGACGAGTTTATTCCGCAAATAACCGTAAAAATAGAGTTTTGTTTCGGTAGCAGGTCCTGGTGTATCTTCAGCTAGAAATTTCTCCTATGTAAATCTTCCAAACATCATTCCAAGTGCACCAGTGAGGGGAAGTTTTAAAAGCGATGACGTTCATACGCGTAGATGTTGATAAACAAAGCTCATTCTTAAGCTATTTTATCTGCAATGCTTTGCTATGTTGTTGAATGCGCAAATTTATATCTACTGACAATGAGCCTCGATATCATCCTTACTTGTATCATAAAAATAATTACTTGCCTAAAAAACAACGTTTGCAATCCTGTTCAGCGTGCATTTGCCATGTTTTTGAGGTATTTACATCGCCTTGCTGCTCACAGGACTAACTTACTAAACTGCTTCTTGTGATTCGAAGAGATTTTGTCGATATTGTCATTTTATTAACAGCTGGACCAAAAGTTGTAAAGTAGTTGTATATACAGTATTAGGCACAGACATTCTCAAACAGGATTGCAGTTGAAAGCTGAACGTTGGCGTGGTCTGAAAGATCGGCAGCACAATTCCTGATCATGGCAACACACAAAGCACACAAAGATAGCGGCATGATAACATCACACATAACACACAGGAAGAGCGGCATGATAACAACACACATAGCACTCAAGGAGAGCGGCATGATAACAATACACAAAGCACACAGGGAGAACGGCAAGATAGCAACGTACAAAGCACAATTCTTGTCCCGTCTGACTAAGAAGAATGTCAGGCACCTGCCAGTGCAGGAACCCTTTATCCTTGGGGTTCCTTCCTCTGCCTGGCGGGGAGGATGGTGCAAGTTATAATATTCGCCGTAGTTTCACTATGATACTTCGCTCTAAGTCTTCTTTAAAAAGGTTTCTCGACAGTGAATATCTCATCGGAGAGATTATTGTTACGAATTTTATGTCGAATTCGCAAAAATTTATTGCATTCGATGAAGAAGTTTAATGAAATCGCTCTCCCAATAAGCTTGAAAATAATGAGACAAATAATCTTAGTACCATACCATCGCAGCGAGCGTCGAAAAAGGAGATCTTACCCTTATTTGGTATGTTTCCAAAAGAATGTTTCCGCCGTAAAGCTGATTTGAATTGAAAAATCAATGTTTCTGAAGAATCGCTAGGTTTCTTCTTTTTCCCGAGCGTTCCAGAATCGCAGCTCATGGAAGCAGTTGAGACTTCACAGCCCCTCCGAGATTGGTGTCGGCAGTAAATCTATTCCTTGTGAAGACGCGAACTGTTCCGGAATAATTTATGATTCTTTCCCGTTACTGCCTCGGTGAGGGAAAGAAAAACAGAACTTTCTGAGGAGACTCCTGCACTTCTTCCGCACAGAGCCGCTTTTTGCAGCGCTGAGCTTTGGCAGCTGAAGCTCGCACGAAATTTTGCCGGTCTTTTAAATTTGACCATCGTCTTGAGCCACGCCTTCACCTTGCGCCGCGCCAGTGTAGTTTCTTCAGAGGGGAGACGCGAAGAATTCGATTGAGATGATGAGGGCAGAATGGCTAACGATATTTTAATTTAAGATAACGATGATTAATCATCAAAAAGCTGGCAACGAACTGCGAGTTGTAGGTGTCGAATGTGCGTGTAATCATGCTCAGAGAAAGTTGCAATTTTCAAGCAAAACTGATATCTTTTATCATTTACGATAGGTTCATGCGCAACAAACAAGTCAAACTGTAAGAGACTTTATTGTCAATTCCAACACACTTACCATACAATGCATCGTGGGGATTTCATGTCTTATGACTATTGATGCGTGCAAGATGTGAGGAAAGTGAGATTAAAGCTTCCTTTTTATAAGGGAAGCACTCCGAGGTTCCATGACAATCAGTTTGCCTGAGCCGGGACACGAACCTGTACCTCCCAGCTGTGAGCCTGACGTGGTACGAGTGCTACTGGGAGCCTTACATCAGTCGAGATTCAATTCTGTGTTGCGTCTTCGCTTGGCTATCGGACGGGTAGAAAGTGACCCAGCGGGGAATGTTTCTTCTAGCAAAAAACATCGACAATCCGGAAATTTGCTGTTAGCAGAATCCCGTTCAGTGAATTCACATCCGATTTTTTAGTGTAATTAAGTTAAACATCTATGACGAGGTTGGATGTCATATTTTTTTCATTTTAAGTGCAGATATACCATTTTATTGGGTGCATTTTAATTCGTGTTCACTGCGTGTATTCACTAACCTGTTAGAATAAATAATTATTGCCACTTAATGTTCGATAGAGTGTAGCGTGAACTTGAATTCATTTTTTACAAGGAAAACATGACGGCATGTGTAATGATTTTACTTTGACAATGACGCTACCTAGCTGTAAAATCTATTTACGAAATATTCCATCGTGTCATTCCCTAGGCCGTAACATACGCGGCTTCCACAGCTACGTAGGTGCCAGGGAAGCGACCACCTGCCAGTTCGAGTCTTGAAAAAATTAGATAACAACTCTGGGTGTTAGTGGAACGAGTTGTGCTCTTTAATGTTAGCAGAATATTTTGCCCAACAAGAGCATCATTTCTTGTGAGGCTTAATATCAGGTTCGCAAAGTTCCTGGAGGAGACCGAAGGCTAGATTCTACTCTTATTTTTTCCCGATAAGGCTTCTAATATTTCAGAAGTTTGCATCGTGCGACACATACTTTCTTGGCTTACTTCCAAATTTACACTCCTCTCACAACACACACTTGATTCATTGCTTCAGCTTTCATTGGAAGAATTCGTGTTTCTCTGACTTGCACGACGGCGGAGAGCACCCGCCGTAATCAGTCGTCGAGAAGGTCGTAAATTTGGTGTTAAAAGTCGGCCCCAAGTTCGGCAGGTGCAGGAACAACTTGGGAGCGAAAGGACTCCGGGCGGGAAGCTTATCTACCTAGAGTGCAAGTCATTACGCTAAAGTTTTAAATGAAATTTATATCTCCTTGAGGCCTGAGTTGCCGCTCCAACACCCTCGCTGTGCTTTTTTTCCTGCAGAGGCCGGAATGCGGGGGCGAGTTTTACCCTCGCGATCCTAAGAAAGTTTGTGAGGGTAGCAACATTACGAGCGATGGTAATACCGACAAGTGGCTGCTGTGCTTGCACTTGCAGAGTGTGCTCATACTATGCACCTAATAATTAACAACAAGTTGCAGGCCATTTAGCGGAAGTAGGCGGGACTGTGGCTCAGTTTCCGCACGTGAGGATCTGAGTTGTGCGAGTTTGGGTCGACTAGAAAGTTTTCCTCACGGGTAGGGTTGAAAAAAGACCAGCTCGACTGAGGTTCAAAATTTTTCAGCACCGTAACTCATATTGAAAGATTTATTGACATTATAATTTTCCCTAAGAATAATTACCTGAATAATGTTGTTATAAAAAATTACGAACTCAACCTTATAGGAACAAATCATATGACGCCTTAGCTTCCGTTCAGGTACTTGATATGGCAAGTCTCAATCTTGTTCATATTTGAAGCAGCATGTTCTACTCTTAATTTTCTCGGACAATTATTACACAAAGTTACATTGGCAAGGAAGATTCTGTTAGAATCCCACTATCAAAACTTGGCCCTCTTATAGACATTGCATGCATTAAGATCAGTATTTGCCCTGTGGTTAATATCTGCAACACAGTTAGGACTTTTCTTGGCGTTAGTACTGGCAATATTGTCACGTTTTCATATGGCTAATATCTACTTCTTGATCTATACTTTTGCAATACTTTTAGCAATTTTCTGAGGCGTGTAATGTGGTTTTTATTCTGCGATTTGTTATGTTTTGTAAAACAATTCCTCATGACTATCATTCCCCATGAAATTTTTGGATTACTCGTTCAGTATTCTAATACAGAACACTCAGTCGCACCCGTTCAGATACAGAGCAGCATTGTGATTGGCAGGGTTGTTGAAGTGGACGCATGTTCAGCACGCAGCACGTTCCAACGAAAATAACGTCTAATTCAAGGTACTTGCAAAAACCAACGACTGAATCACATGAAAATATTTCACCATAATATTCAATGATTCTCTGTTCGTTCATTGCAAGAACTTTAAAATGATACTTTGTTAAAGTTTGTCTGGATTTAGATCAAATACGAATTAACTTTTTCTCAACCTCTTCCCTTCTGCCCACCTCAGACCACACAGATGGGGCTGTTGTCTCTTCGGAGCCCGTGATGATTTGGAGTGAGGTTTGGTGAATATTGAGGCCAGGAGCATATTGAGGTTAGGTGAATATTGAGATTAGGAGCATATTGAGGTTAGGAGCATATTGAGGTTAGGAGCATATTGAGGTTAGGAGCATATTGAAAAGCATGCAACGTTTGCAAAAGATTTGAGTTAACTGAGCTACGTGATGAGGACGGTATAATCATGAAGGAAAATTATACTTTTTCTGTTGGTTAGCAAAGGTCGCGCTCTATCTAAAACAGCTTTCACTTTGCGAAGAAGTAGGGATAAAAGCGTTCGATAATAGTTTGACAGTTCACAAGCAAAAATGCTCTTGACCCGTCAGCGGAAAAATTGTTTTTTCGATAATGCTGCAGTTAAGATTTGTAAAGAAAACTAGGTACAACCTCATGTATAAAGATCCAATTAGACTGCATTTTGTTTTTTACGAAACCTATGAGCGTCCTTATGAAACAGGATCGTAAGGTCTTTTTGGTTGAAAATGAGTAAATTTACCTTTTTTAAAAGAGGAGATATAAGTCCTATTGGTCGGTAAAAGGTTAATACCCCTACTTAGGTTCAACATGATCTCTTCTAGGTGAAGTCCTCTTCCCAACGTTGAGCAGGCCTGCTTCCTCGATTGGGTCAGGGTCAGGGGATCATGGTTCGTAAAAATCCATTTTTCAACACAATCGTTTCACCAAACAGTGTTGAAAATTGCAAGTAAAGATAACAAGGAAGCTTCGTCTAACAGTAATAAAACAAGTAAAACTCCCGGGATTTTTTTAGGGAACGGTTTTTGCTTCTTATTATTCACTCAAACAGTTTGAATCTGAATCCTTTGGAGAAGATTAAGTTAGGCTAATGGTAACTTTGCGACGCTGTACAATTATCTCAAAAGTGAAGATACGATTCAGAGTGACCAGAACTTGCCAAGTATCAGAATTTATTCTTTTAGGACGACCTCCTTTTTTCTAGACTCTCAGACCCAAAAGACTGCACAAAAACTGGTAAACTACCTTTTACAATTACTTTTATGTAGGCTATCATTGCATAAGCTCCGTGAAAGAGTTTTTATGCATGCATTTGTCATGATTTAGAAAATAAAACTGAATGGTTACCAAAAACAAGGAGCAAAAATTCTTTCATAAAGTTGACTTATTCAGTGGCGAAACTATGGCATCATAAATGTCATTATCTTTGGACCCCTTTACGGAGGCACCAGGACACAGCTCGCAAAGTCTGTCCCCTGCAGCCATGGCGGCGGCGCCCCTGCCTCGTTCGGGCCAGCGACGTGAACGCCACCTCTCCAGCTCCCTCCTAAACGTCCGAGCCAGCGCTGTAACCTTAAAAACAGAGAGATTTTTTAGAGTAATTAATTTTACGGTTGCATGAGCGTGATCTTTACAAGTCTCAATTTGATTATATACTTTCAACTAGGCTAAAACTCGCTTTGTCATGACAAGGCTCGAAGTGAATTTACCCCTCATTCTTAAGTTATCGTAAGTCACGTGTAGCGCCGAGGTGGAAAAAGAATCCCCGCACTGAGACTGCTTCGTAACTCCCCGAGTGGGAGTCCTGCCGCGATGTCCGCCGCTCGGAGCTCACAGGGGAGCGTGCAGGCACCGTCGTCTGGAGCCTGACGGTGGTCCTGCGGGAGGGTCGTCCTGGCCTCCCTCACCCTGGGGCGTCGCGTAAGGGGTTTGCGTCCTAACCAATAAATCCTCCTTATAGTTGAAGTTCACATCCCACTCGCAGAATCTTAATAAACGGTCAGAATGTAGTCTTCAAAAGAATATCTGATAGTAGATCCCGTATTGACTAACCTATGAGGCAGAGTCGAAGCAGACGCTCTGACGTCCTCGACCTGAACACCGTTGACCACGACTGTCGGGGGAGCTTCGTAGAGGACCCCCCCTTCGCCCACCTCCGCCCCAACGCAGTCCCCACGACCGTAACTGACTTCGGCTCGAGAGAGGACGGTCCACCGAGTGCCCGAGGGACGGACGTCGACCAGGACTTGACGTTTGCTCTACTTCTGGAAGGCGCTCGAGAAGACTGGAATCAAATGGAAACAATTCAGTTCACATCAACCTAGTTAGTTAGTTTGATATCTTAGTACCGGTGGGTAGCTTTAATTTTATCAAAATTGAACAGGTTATAGTGGAGCTACTGATATGAAGCTTAAGGTTATTCGAAGACTAAATTTATCCAATAACTTATGAACCTCATGAAGTGGAAGTCTACTTGATAATTACTCGTAGATGTGCAAAACCAGAAAACATTACTGGATGAGCGAATGACAAGGAGTATATGGAATTTTTTTTGTAATAATAAAATTATTCAGTGAAGCCCAGCGCTTCAAAACAATTACAGGAGGCGTGACTTAAAAAAACCCTAAATTTTTTTTCGAGAAAATCGGACTGTGCTTTTGTCCGAACGGCCATTTTGCTGCTAACTCAAGACCAGCGCTCCCTCTGCCTGAAGTGGTGCGTGATGTCATGAAGATGTTTGCTACATAATCTTATTTTCGACTGATCAGTTGTACGCAGCCTCGATTGGTCAGAGCGTAGAAAGTTTTAGGTATTTTCAGCAGCTAAAATTTATCTGTAGTCCAAGACCTCGCTTGTATGGCTCTGCCTAGACCTCAGTGCCGCCCGGTGCGGCCTATTGTCTGCAGTCCACATTGGCAGTTGGGACATTAGGGTATTGTCTGCAGACCACATTGGCAGTTTAGTTTGGACATTAGGGTATTGTCTGCAGTCCACATTGGCAGTTTGGACATTAGGGTATTGTCTGCAGTCCACATTGGCAGTTTGGATATTAGGATATTGTCTGCAGTCCACATTTGCGCAAGGTCTGCTTAGTTTGTGCGGCTTTAACGCTATTTTAACGGAGTCGATGCCTTTCTAACAATTTGTGTACGTTTCTCTTTAGTATTTACTGCTACTGCAATGCCTTCCCTTGCCATGTCTGTCACTTTTGGAGCGTGGTCTACGTCAGTCACGAGGTCTACTTCAGTCGCGTGGTCTACCTTCAGTCACGAGGTCTACTTCAGTCGCGTGGTCTGATTTAGTCACGTGGTCTACGCCAGTCACGAGGTCTACCTCAATCTCGTGGTCTAACTTGAGTCACGCGGTCCACCCGTACGTCAGTCACGCGGTCCACCCGTACGTCAGTCACGCGGTCACTCGTACGTCAGTCACGTGACCCACTCGTCCTTCACTCTCACCGCCGCTCGTATCGCCGAGATGAAATTGTGAGCTCTCATTGTACCTCTTGAGGGTGCCGCCCCGCCCAAACTTCACGTTCTGCAGTCGCAAAGTTTGATTAACGGTTATCAAGTTCCGCGGTGAAACGTAGACAATAGGTCTACTTTGCAAAACCGTGGTCTGGAACGGTGGTC
Organism: Orchestia grillus; assembly: GCA_014899125.1. Lineage (NCBI taxonomy): Eukaryota > Metazoa > Arthropoda > Malacostraca > Amphipoda > Talitridae > Orchestia > Orchestia grillus. Next base: position 31,694 of record VOMN01113187.1, on the reverse strand, counting down.
TACCTTGCAGAACGGTGCCTATGCAGGTAGGAAGTGTATGCGTAAGTGTATGCCTATGCATACAAAAAGACATAGAACTAGGGATCGTACAGGATGAGGTGAATATTGTGGTGATAGAAGGTGAGATTTGCAACTATTATTACTCATGTTTTTTGTTTTTGTGTTTGAATAGAAAGCTTAGTACTTACAAGTGAGACAATCATGTGAAAGCTGTGCTTGATCTTTTCACACGGTTACTGATTGCAATGTAAGAGGGTCGTATATATATACATCTTGTTATATCTCATCTGCTACTAAAGTTTAACTGTTTATTATACATTGTTTGTGCAGTATATACTAATGCTATACTCGTACAGCAATGACTCCCGCGATTGAGGATGTTCATTACCTGGTATATATCAGGTATAATGAAATATTTCCTATTTGTACTCATTAATTGCAAGTCGTAAAAATAGTTTGCTTGTTTTATATCGGCTCAAATCATCGTCGTAATATCTGACATATACTTTAGCTACGAACAACTGATTGTACTGAAACTTTAAAATTCTGGTATTAACAAGTATCTAAAACGTATTAAATTTTGTTCTCAAGATTTCTAAGGTAGCCTACTTCAACAATAATAATTTTTAGCGAGGAATAAAAACTTTTATTCAAGACGATCAGTGAAACATATGACGTAAATTGCAGTAAAAATATGAAATACATTTTAGTAAAACGCTCTAAAAGGATTCATCAGCTTACTCGTAAGTGTATTTCAGAAAATGTTTTTGCAATAACGTTCTGTGTTTTATGTAGAGTGGAAGAGAGCTATGCTTTGAACCTGCTGGTTGACTGCTCGCGACTCTTAACGTAAGAAAGAAAGAAATGAGAAGAAAAGAAAAGAAAAGAAAGAAAAATAATTTATTCCGAATAACGTAAAAATGTTCGTGTGTTAAAAAAACGTATTGCGTGCGAGGGCATGATTACCTGATGTTTTCATTACATGAGGCTGGTGCGTCTTCAGATGGTGCGTCTTTATTACGGCAAAAGAAAGATCTCATGGCTCTTTCATTTCAACGGTATCACGTAAAAACCATACGAGAAAATTTCTCGACAAAATGTCAAAAAACTACTTGAAAGAAACTAAATTTTGTCGCATTTCCCAGGTCTGACTTCAAAGACTGCTGCAGAAATGTGATAGGGTCTTTTTTCGAACGAGAGAGCTCGAAATACTTGATGCATTTCAGTGCACTGAACTTTTTCTTGAATACTACACAAAACGATATGAACACTGCATAAATGTTACATGAATACTGCACAATACTACATAAATACTGCACCAATACTACGGGAAAATTTCACAAATGCAACACAAATTGCGAATGAAATGTGAAATTTGTTGAAAATCCTGGCTGTCAAATGGCATCGCTTTTTAAGGAAAGAATTGCATTGCTTCGTTTAGTGACTAGTGCTGCACCATAACATGCTTCATGGGTCATTTCTTAGGCGAGGACAACACTGTAGAAATCAACTAGATGATTTGAGAACTTTCGATGGTCTGAGTACGAGATCAATTAACTCATTTTTTTCCGTATAGTGTTTACCATAACCCAAAAATGATATATCGTAACCCAGTTGACGGGTTTTTCAGCGAGCGATTCCATCCAGCACTAAGGAAACAGTCACGCATTCATTCATTAACTGTTATTGTACACCTCATGATTTCTTTACATGAACAGTTTCCCTCAAGCTTTCAAACTATATCACTTGATTTTTTCGAGTATTTCCGCTTGAATAAAATTTCAAGCGGCTCACAAACGTCACTCAAAAGCTTTCATTTTACTGCACAGGCAAAGATAGACGCGTTAGCGCTGCAGAGCGGCTGTCTGCAAACATGGACTCCACATTCTAGCGCTCCCCCAGCGGATGCTCGGCCGCAGCTCCGATTGGCGACACCGAACCCAGCGGCTGCGGCTGCTAGCTCTAGGCTTTTATTTAGTATTCACTTTTGTGCCAAGTCTCGTGTTTCTTCAACTAAAAACTGGAGATCAAAGGCAGCAGCCGCGCTGCTCAATTAACGACCAATTTTTACTTGCGAAAATGCTGGCCTAAATCTTCACGTGGAATGTTTTCGGGCCTCGCTCAGCCGTAGAACATTCTGAAATGCAGGCGCTCACTGAAATACACTCAAAATTCATTGCTTTGCCATCTTGGGACTTTTGAGTTTCCCAAATTGAGTTTTATTCTCTCCCTTTTTCGAAATTGTGCGTTTACGTGAATTACGATTTGGAAAGCAGCCCTTCCTGAAGTGGCCTATTTTTAGAGCGCATAATTAGCAACATTTTTTGGAGCGCGCTTATGCGCAGTGAGGGCGCGTTTAGGTAACTTGAAACTTCTGTCCTCTTTGTGTGATATTTTTTTTGGGGGGGACTAGACAAGCAAATTTTAGGAACCCTCGACTTGAGTATCGTAGTTTCAAGAACAGCGATAAACCAGCGTAGTTACTTGTACTTGAATTGCTTTTATATAACTACATGTACAGCACATAGTAAGCTACATTCAATTCATAGAGTAAGAAGTAGGGGATGTATGAATGAGTTGTAACGAACATCTGTACGTCATTGAACTTTTTTTGTATCGTGAAGAATATTTACAATGTTTGAAACATTATGGTTCTGTTTTTTATGTTAATCAAATACAAAGTGAAGTTAACAATGTTGAGAGAAACTCACTTTAAAGGCTTTGTAAAGATGCCGAGTGGAGTATTTTCAGATTTATCCATAGCGGCAGCCCGGTTGCAGCGCAAATACAATATGCAATATGTTTTGCTCATTTATTTAAATCATAAAAGATTCTTACTTTCTGTTTTTGCCTTAACCCTTTCTCTCTTGAACAGATAATAATACCCTTGAAATAAGAGCGTCTCAGTCAAACAGTACGAGCATGGAACGTGTTTTGTGTGTCTTGGCGGCAAGTGAACAACATCTTCCCTCAGTAGCACTCGTGTTTTCGTCGTGGGAAGTGTCATGGTATTAGGCACTATTTTGTTCATAAATATAACTAAGTTCTTCTTAGGAATCTTTTTATTTCCTCTAATACAATGTAAGAAAGAACGGGTTGATTAGCCCATCACAGAATCATGTGACACTCAATGTATCTGCATTTTTATGAACTCGTAATGTCGAATTGAACTTAACCAAATATATATCAGAAGTTCTCGCAACGAAGTTCCAGTTTCGTTTAATTAAAATCCAGTTTCGTTCGTACGCCATCGAGACCGAGCCGAAAAGACCTTGGGATTTCAATGAAAAGGCAGCACTCTCAGGCCGATGTCAACATAGGCTTTCAACCGTGTAGATGTGCAATTAAACTCGTCGAATTAATTCAAACGGCTTTATGACTATTCATTCGAAAATATGATTGGGAAATTACGATACTTGAAAACAAGTTTCACTAAAATGACCGGCTAGCTATATAATAAATTAAGGCCCGCATGAATATCATGGCTCTGCAAATTTTACAATCAACCAGTAACTTGAGCCCGAGGTTTATTAAAGGCAATATTCACGTGCAACACGTAGCGAATAAATTCAAGAAACTACGTAGCGTGCACAGTTCCGATTTTGTCGCCTTGCTTGGGAAGAGCAGTCGCCTCTCGCAGTTGTCTACGGACCTTCCGCGTCCAACGCATGACTTGCACGTAAAATTTACAGGACTCAAGGGCCACAGAATTTCAAAAAAATGTCAAAGATGTGAGGGGAAATTAGGAGCTAACTTTTCATCGAAACATTACCTATTTACTTCGGTCCTGTCTAGCTTCACGGAGTACCATGAGACGAATGACTCGAATCAGGCTTAGCATTTTCCTTTCATAGAGTAAGAAGACAGTTTCAAAGAGACCATGTATGGATGAACACTATTTCTTTCTGCGTTTGAAAATAGCCTTGAGTCACAAAATAAAATTTGCATGATTTCTTACAGCCACGCTTTGAACTGGTTCTACTGTCCGTCACGTGCCGAGCTTTATTATGTAGACACAAGAAGCTTAACTTAACTTCGCTGATACGAACACTGTATGTTTAGTACCGCGTGTGGGGAGCTATACACAATGTCAGCTGACCGTCAGTCAATGTAGATCTCGTTGCCTTCAATTAATTAACTCATGAGTTTATGTGCACTACAAGTCTATGAATATCCAGCACCTACGGCTTACAAGTTCGTAATCTGCGCAGGCCTTGAAAGCTTCGTCCACAGTGTACACACCTGCACGTCCGTGCCAGAAAACTGGTGCACCTAACGACAATTTTATGGGACCGTTATGAAAGAGAGAGAGAAAGAAAGAAAGAGGGGGAGTTTGTTAATAGAAAGTGGAGAGCGAAGGTCGTTCCTGTACGACTTTGATGGAGGATGAGCAGGGCATACGACTGCATATTGATTGCGACCACAGCAAACGTCGTTCAATGGCGACGTAGTCCCTCATGCGTGAGCCGTCCCTTCCCTACCGCATGTAATAGCCGCTCTTTTTCAGGGCGTAATACGTATGGAATATTTTAGTTTTTTCTGTGTACTAAAAGAAGCTGGATAACTTTCTACAAACTATCCCCGATCGGCCTCCCTNCCAGGGCATAGAGGCCCAAACAACTTCAAGATATTCAAGATATAAAGAAAGTAGCGAGAGATTTCATCAATATTACACCTTTACAATTTCATCGCGTTTTATAACGTTCTGTCAAGCTAGGTTGATGTTAGGTTTGCTTGCAATTGCCCCTTCGATATCGCTTCTTATCCCACAGCCACCGTCGGCGTCAACAATACACTCAGCTCGCTTTTCATATTTTTATACCGCCCATTAATTTACACTTGTATTTCTCTCTCAATTTCCCGCCGCTAGCTATCTTCTTTCAACAATAGCTTTTCCGGTGCTACACCGCAAGGTGCATTCCGGTGATCCTCTTAATCAGATGCAAATTACAGAGCGGCGTCCCTGCCCGCCCTCGCTTCTCACGCTCCTCGCGCTCTCCCCTGGAAGACGAGACTGAGGGAACACCAGTCCTGCATTGATATGCAGATAATATTCTACGTGGGGAGGGAGATGTGTAAGCTGCGTGATCTCATTTTATGCTGAATTCCGTGCTAAAAATTGAAGTTATGAATTTATTATCGATAGTTCTTGCAAGACACCTGAGAGAAATCACTTCTTTCTAATTTGATCGTCTGGGGAATATTGAATTTGAATGTTCGTTAAGAATTACTGTGAAAAACGCAAGAAATGAGTCGAAGTGAATTTATTGTTTCATTATCAGATATTTGAATATTGAAACTTGATTCACAAGAAATTTTGTTGAACAACTCGTGAGATGTATTGCATATGTCTTTTTTATCTAATTTCGTACGACGTTTTGAAATTTTTCGTTTACAGGAGGGAAAATGTTAAAATAACTCGTAAGAGAAAACATGAAATGCTTCCATTCATGCTTGATTGCTTTCGAGATAACAATAAATAACCTGCGTGTATCACATCTAGTCCTTGATAGATTTATGTGTGTCATAAATAGTCGTTGATAATTTTATGTACCATAGATAGTCCTTCGTAATTAATGTGCATCAAGATATCGCTTCATAGTTTTCTATGTACGGCTTTTAGCCCAGAATTTAATGTTCACTTTTCGCTCTGCAACTTAACGTCTGCCAACAGCCGGTAATCTTTCTGCTTCCGATTTTTTAACTGTTACTCGTTAAATTTTGGGTGTATGATGATCCAAAACGGGGTAAGATTTTGTGTATAAGGTCTAGTTTTTGAGAGACTGTTCATTAGCTACTTGTGGAATGATATTTCCTTCACGTTCATTCTCTTACGATTTCCCTCACCGCTTGTTGTAAAACACATTAAAACGGAAGCTATTTATTTCATAGAGCAGAGAAATGAGTATTCTTCGCTTATCGCCTGTAAATTCGCTATCACATGACTTTCTAGATTGTAGTTTACCAGTTGAGCCTCGCTGTAGACCACTGCAGCGGCGGTCATTTGGTTGTCCCATTTTCCTTGCTGTCGATAGTCCATAACTTAAACATTTAGCAAACATTATACTGAAGTCCTAATTGATTTATAACATACAGTATACTGAAGCCTAAACTGATTAGCAACAAACAGTATAGTGAAGTCTTAATTGATGTGCAACATACAGTATACTAAAGCTTAAACTGATTTGCAACAAACAGTATGGGGAAGTCCTAATTGATTTGCAACATACAGTGTACTGAATCCCCGACTGGTTTGCAAAGAAACTGCGTTCAACATTCGATGTATGATCGAAGCAACTTTTCCTTGTAGGCTAGCATGAAGAGTTACGAGTTTAAGACGAAGTTTTAGCGTGAAGTTTAAAACAGAATGGACAGTTCTTACACAATACGAGAAAAAGACAAATGCGAGCAGATCTTGTAAAAAGTCTCAGGATGAAAAGTAACATCAAGGTTTATATTTATTTTAACAACTTTAACAGAAGTGGTTCATCTTCTATGACAGTTTATACGACATCCTTATGCATTTTGCACCACACATAACATGCTAATAGTGTTTGCACGCCTTGTAATTTACATCACCTAGAATGAGCTCAAAACCTCCTGCATGACTCGCACACGGTCAAGCCATGCTGTAACTGCGCGAGCGGGGAAAGAGTCTCCTTCACTGGCAGGTTTTTTTTTTCACTTTGAGAGGCCAGCGACTATTCGCTCCACCCTCACGATATCGTTTTCCCAAAAAAGCTGCGGAAATGAATGCATAAAAACTCAAAGATATAGAAAACTAAACTAACGACTCGCAATTTTTGAGCTTTGATGCGAATAGAAAGATGACCAAAGTGTTCGTCCTGCGTTGTTTTAGAATTTCACGAGGAATCGTGCAGTACAGAAAAAACTTAGCAAAGATATGATCATATCGTTGCAGCGCTCTGAAAGACTTTTCTCCCAGTAATTTGCAGGGAAGCCTCGCTGTTTTTTTGGCCTTTATAAAGGGGAGCTGCTGGAAAATTAGCAGAACATTTCATTTTTGTCGTTGTTGGCGCACTGCGACGCTGTCAATGTTGAGTCCATTTTTGCGCGTTGGAGCGGCATTAGTTCAGAACAGCAGCAGTTGTTTCCGTTCTGAACAGCAGCAGTTGTTTCCGTTCAGAACAGCAGCAGTTGTTTCCGTTCAGATCAGCAGCAGTTGTTTCCGTTCAGAACAGCAGCAGTTGTTTCCGTTCAGAACAGCAGTAGTCGTTGCTAATGTTCAAATAAAAATAAAGGAACAAAACGGCGTCGGTGTGCCTCTACGGGACTCCGTTAACAAGTTATGTACTTTCGGCCTTGTGATAGATCTGTGGCGGCTATTCCTTATGTTAATTTTGTTGAATCTTTCGAAGGCAATAATTCACCGCACTATAATTAGGTAATGCTTCGTTTTGGCGTCCATGGAGCGTGATGCCATTCGTAGTTAAATAGCTGACCTCCGCTTGTTGATTTACCCACATTTGTGGTTCGGATCTTTTTTATCACCGAAAAGATACGAAAGTTTTTGGACTGTAATATTTATGATCTGAAATATGTACATTATGTCATTCGTGCGCGAATTAAATATTGTAAACTTCAGGACTTTTTACACAAACAGAATATATACAACATTTCACTCCAATTTTAACATCATGTCCAACGCGCGATCCAATCTTTTGGGCGAAAACGAGCCAACATTTCCTGTAGTGGGGTTTAAGTTTCAGTGATCTGTGGTTTAACAATCAGCGCGCTGTAGTTTAACAATGAGCGCGCTGTGGTTTAACATTCAGCGTGCTGTGGTTTAACATTCAGCGTGCTGTGGTTTAACATTCAGCGCGCTGTGGTTTAACAATGAGCGCGCTGTGGTTTTATGTTCACTTTACTGTGGTTTAAGATTCAGCGAGCTGTGGTTTAACATTCAGCACGCTGTGGTATAATATTCAGCGCGCTGTGGTTTAATATTCAGCGTGCTATGGTTTAATATTCAGCGCGCTGTGGTATGTTCTTATGCTGCTTCCGACTGGTTCATGTGCTCTGATTGCAAGCGTGATGCAGTGTAAAATATTCACGGTTTAGCGACTCAGGATATTTGCGTCCAAGAAATTGACGCCAGGTATTTTGCTCAACACAACCAACGTGGACCCACCTGCTGACATCATCGTGTCGTGGTCCAGGTAGGATGTTGTGGCATTTTTGTTATTGGTCTTATATTTTGAATCGAATTTCGCCGAGCAACACAAAAATATTCAAGTGTCTTCTTTGATCTTCTTAAAACGAAAGGAATATTATCGCATTCCCTTGCTGTGGGACCCGTTAAAAACAAATTCCAAGTGTTTGCTGAGTTACGTCGGTGCATTTACGTTCCAAAATAAATCTATGTTTTCCAGGCAGCTCGTACGCCAGCCACATTCATGCTCATTAAATGATCAGCTCGGCAAGTGAGCTCGTGAGAATAAACTGTGACCACAGTTGGATATCATTTGTTATGATCTCACGGTGGTACAATTTTACAATTTAAATTACCAGTTGAATCCCTACACACATGGATAGCGCATAATATTGAGAAAAACAAGTTGAAAGCAGCTACTCAAATCAAACTGGAACAATAGATGGCAGCTTCAAATGAAACATCATTAAAATTAATTATGTTTTTGCTCCTTTCCAGGCTAAGAGCAACTATTTTTCTTGTTGGAATAAGATTTTTAATAAATTTTAGCTTCAAGACTAGAGTGCAAGATGTAATTTTAGCAATCGCTCCTAAGCCAAGGGGCATATCTTTTCAGGCTTAATGAATGAAAGGAAGGGAGGTTGTTTGCAGTTGACTCTTGGCTGTAATTTCTAACAATCTATTGTTTTATTTCTTGAAAATTTGACTAAGAACTACAAGTTTACCAGGCTCAAATTAGATCCTACTCCATTACTTGTATCAGATCAGGATTTACTGAAAATAATTTGATTGAAGAAAGAAATTCTTTCTACGGAATGCTAATTTATCATCGCTTTTCGGTAATATGAAGTAACGTAAGTATACCAACCCTAATTTTTTCCCAAAGAAAGTTGTGCAATAAATTCTTCCTTTATAAGTATCCGTGAACTTCAATGCATTACTTAAAAAACTCATCAAATTTTCACGTACAAGTGATGGCCGCTACAAAAGATAACCCAGTAGATTTGAAATACCATTGACGATTTCCTTTCGCTGAGATGGTCCTCATCAAAGTAGATTTTCGTTGAGAATTACTTGAGAAATCACAGCCTTCATCGAACAGATCTTTTTCGATGAACATTTTTAGCGAGATCTCAAAACTACAGCGAGCTCGCGTCCAAAGCAACCCATTAGAGCTCTCTGTTTATCCCCCTGATTAAAACTGTCTTAATGAAGTTCATTAGGCTTTGAAGATGCCGTTCACTCAGCGAGAACGCAATTATCACCGATTGAACGATAATCAGCCGGAATGTACGATTGGAGAGAAAACTGAAGCGATTCTGACGTTAGAAATGAACAGTGTTATGACGGGCTCTTCAATCGGTCAAACGGGAGACCGAGCTTGCTGCTTCGTGCCTCGATGTCTGCCTGGCGGCTCTGATGTGGTAACCTTCACCCTAGAACACTCCAACTCTACATAGAGATGGTGCTCTCAATTCCTTTTCTTACCCGTGAACATACGTATTCCGTCTTTTCAAAACTATTTGCCTCAACATATATTTCCTACGCTAAAGGAGTTACCCCGAGAAGGCCGACGAGGCATTCACACGGTCTGTGTACCCGACAGTGGCCGTGTGAATGCAACAACGAGATATCTCGGGATAGATCGTGGAGGGGTTAAGTCCAGCAATTCTCCGATAAGAGAGAAATTCTCTCTGGATGAGTGCCGCTGCCTAAGATGATTAAGTGCAACTGATTTGAAGCGCACGTTTCTTGAGCTCTTAATTTGTAGAGTCCTTGCACTACTTCATATGTAGATTGGCGGCCACTTCCAACAATAGATGGAACATGGCGTTAGTCGGGAGATTGAGGCGCAAGCAAATCGTGAAATCTATGTCCATCAATTGGGATGCACGATGAATTATTTGCCTTTCACTTAACCAACGGTGCAGACAACTTTTTGGTATTTTTAGACCGTAAGCTGGACATATGATGTGTAATGGACTTCCTTTTGTTTCTTCAGTGACATCAACTATTTAAGTTCTTTTTAGGTTAGTCGCTCGCATTTTTCATAGATCAGTTAGATCAACTTCGAGCCAATCAGTTGGTTCACTCATCGACCAACCAGTTGGTGTTCTTTCTAACGAATCAGCTGGTTCACTCTCGAGCCAATCAGATGGTTCATTCTCGAGCCAATTCGATGGTTCCCTCTCGAGCCAATCAGATGGTTCCCTTTCGAGCCAATCAGATGGTTCCCTCTCAAGGATATCATTTGGTTCATTCTGCAGCGAATCAGTTGCTTTGCCAGTGATAGCCTAATCTCCCCAATGGACTCCGCCGCACCTTATTACTAATCAAATAGAGCCGTCTGACTTCATTGTCATGTTAATGAAGAAGGTTCAGCACAGCTGGCAGCCACAGCCATGCCTCAGCCACATCAGCCGGCCGTACACATCCCCCACATCTCTACCACATCTCTCGGCCACATATGACTGCCATGCGACCCTGCCTCATGTCTCAAATAACACATCGCTCCCACATCCAAAAAGCCAGCGTCTGCAGGCACTGAAAGGTCAGAAAAACACCGCGTGAAGCGCAGCGTCATACCTTCGTACTCCACCAAACTTCCTGCGTTCATTGGCAGGACGGCTGTGATTAACTGCGTAAGCTAGCCTGCTGGTGTACGAGCTTGTACTGATGAGGTATTCTAGAGACACAAACACGCGCACACAAATACAAAAACATTCACAAGCACAAACACTACATACATAAACTCGCACCGCTTCAATTGTTTCTGGTGACCGTTAGACTTGGCTTGCACCAATTTGTCAACTGGAAGTCACCAGCTTGGCTGATAGTTTTCAATCGTTTGTTTGATAGTTAATAGAAGACGTATTCTTGGGTTAAACGGCAGTCCCTTTGTCTGATTTTAATGCGGCTGTTTGCTTGTTCTACTAGTTCTATGTGAATGTCACTGATAGTTCAACTAGTCTAACTCGAGTGCAACTGTTTGTCTGTTCTAGATAGCGGTTCGTTTGTACGGGCTTCAAAAGGTTGAGATTTTAAATTGTTTATTATCGACCTCAAATCAGTATGCCTCTGACACCGCATTGACTGAACCAGTGCTAGTTTCTGTTGGAACACTATAATCGCTCAACCGTAGAATCTTTACTAGTGCTTACATGTCCTTAGAAAAAATAATTCATATTTTCAACTAGTACTGCAGCGGAAATTTTGCCCAGTTTTATTCTTCAGACAGTCTCTGCATTTGAGGCTTGAAAAACACAGAAGAAAATAGTTCGCACCATAACATACATAAGTGCTATGTCTTGAGCGACTCTACTTGCGCTTTTCTTCGCTGCTCTCATTTTCTTCGTTTATTTTCGTCCAGAGTAGTTCTTTCTTTCTCTCTTCTCTTGTTTTTTTTCGTTTTCTCATTTTTATTATTTTATCTTATCTCTCACATTTATTCCATCGTATTTTTCGTTTTTCGTGTTTTACTTCAATTTTCCTGCCCTGCCTTTCCCTTTTGCTACACTCCTATTTATCAATTGATGGAGAAAACAATGTGATCTACACTTGTATATGACTGAATTCGGAATTAATTTTTTTTTAAGTTTTGTCTTTTCCCTTCGTAGAATTTGGAATAGATTCGAATTTTGTTATAAATTTTGCAGTTTATCGTATGTATAAAAGAATCTAGGTTACAATATGAAATATTTGCCCTATTTATTATTATACTTAGAGATATTATCACGCTCCACTTTTCGTGTTTAAGAGCGAATTTAGAATCACGATCCGATATTTTAACACGACTTCCACACGCAATTTTTAGATTGTAGTTATGCGAAACCCAATCAGAAGTTCCATCGAGACTTTGATGTTTTAATTGTACGCTATAATTTTACTGGTTGAAAAACCGGATGTTCTATTCTTTGAATGTGACTGGTTTCGGAATAAATGATTTTTATTTTCTTTCTTTGAAACAATTCGAAAAAATTATTTCCACAAGTGTTACATCATTTAAAGATATAACACACTTGGATTTCTTACACTATTACAATGAACAGTTTATACATACGATGAACGATATTTTATACATACGATAAACTGCAAAAATTATAACAAAATTCTAATCTATTCCATTGTTATAGTGTATAGCAGCGTGTGAGCCTTCACGTCCGCTTGCCTTCCATCCTTCATCAAAATTCCCTGGTATTATTCTTTCATGCAGCCCCAACCCTTGCTGTGTGTGCTACACTGGTTATCACTTCCCCCTCACTCCTCTTCTTCCCCACACCCTCGTTCCTCTTCTTCCCCACACATCACTCCTCTTCTTCCCCACACCCTCGCTCCTCTTCCCCAATTGGCCAGGCTCCGCTTATCACACCCCACGACCCACACCTCAATATGCTGAGCACACAACACCGGGCGGGCGGGGTCCGAGGCAGCCGACACAGGTCTCAGGCTCAATGATGGCCCAGCTGAGTCAAATTGACGTGTCAGCAAGCGGCTGACTGGAGCGTAGTCAACGAGAACACCTACCTTATCTGAACCTCCGAAAAGTCAAGTTAACAAGAAACGTGTTAACTTGATCCTTTATGTTGCAATGGGCCCCACCTTGATCCTGCAATGGGCCCCACCGGTTGGATCAATTCACCCCTAGAAAAACAGCATCTTGGGGAGAAATGTGTTCATAAAAAGCTATTGTTTTAAAAAATGGAGGTACTTTGTACCTCTATTGTCTGCGTAAGTTGCGATGCACACTAATGTTCCAAACACGCTATAACAGTCCATTGAAGCTGTTCTGGCAGTTCTCCGTGTGCAGTACTTTATGGGTCAATGCCCTGGAATCATGATCTTGTTATTCGATTTTGCATCATTTTGCGATCCTGCCACTTGTGTGCGCGAAATATTATAAAGTCCGAGTGTGGAACAACTGAATGAGGAGTGAGACGAAAGTCACACAGCCAGGTAAAGAGTGGCTCAGACCAAAGTGCGTGGTTGGGACGACGTTGGCAGAGGTGCTGTACAAAGAGAGATGTTGGGAAGATGTTGGGTGTACACAGAGGAAGGTTGCTTACCTCGGCGGAAAGTTTTATTCGACAAGAAGCGCTTTTGAAATATTATGGAATGATTTTATTAACTTCCTGTGTGCAATAGGAAGCTACTTCCAGACTGAGCTGTTAGAAACTGAACAAAAGTGATACGAACGTAAAACGCCCGCCCAAGCACTAGGTGTTACAGAAAAACAAAAGCAAAAGTACAATTTACCTGATCAAAGATGGACAAAACTCGGCGCTGCTCTGACGCAGTCCTCTGTCTGTCCGCCGCTGCAGCCGGCAAGTAAACAAGCACAATTTTAAATCTGCCAGGCTATTCAATTACAAAACATAATGGCGCACAATATTGAGGGTGAGAGACACGCTAAAGAAGCTTATCATGAATGAAAAATGTAATTTTTGTCCTGTCGCTCTGTTTTGAAATCTGAGCGTCGTACGTGGCTGCAAAGGTCGAGAACGAAATTGTTTATGTAAGTAGAGTCTTGAAAACTATGAGGACCATGATCGACTAGGTTTGACTTATGAGTTGAAATACGGGCGACTGAATTGTCCGTTTAAAATCTCTTAATATTTGAACGAGGGGAAGATTTTTCCCGCAGTTTTATAAGGAAGGTAATTTACGAGAGCTTCAAGAAAGAGTAAAAAATCGAATACGCTTCAGTGAACTTCAATGAAAATTGAGGACTAATCTCTACTGTACTATTCAAATAAATAGAGATTGAAAAATTGAACATGAAAGACAAACAGCTTACGCAACGAGAGACTCTTCTGGTGTAGGAGCTGAAAGAGTGGCAGAGTGTCTGGTGTAGGAGCTGAAAGAGTGGCAGACTGTCTGGTGTAGAAGCTGAAAGAGTGGCAGAGTGTCTAGTGTAGGAGCTGAAAGAGTGGCAGAGTAGTTTGATCGTGCGAAGAAAAGGAACTGAGATGTGCACTGATGACGGAATCGAAAGGCAAATGCGAGTGGGCCTGCAAATCTGAGCTACGACACTGAGGGGACCTGGGCTCTTCCTTGGCCTTCGTGAGAAGTCCCTTTATGAGAGAGAGAGCAGCTGTTACCACGCGGCGGCACGAGAATTGACGGGGCACCAGCGCTTGCCGGCTCGCGCGATGCTCGTCTCCACTCACGTACATCACGTACACGTGGCAGGCTGAGGTTTTATAGTGTGAGAACTCCAATACTATGAGGAGCTCCCCTATGCTCAAATTAAATGAAACGGTAATATCAAAGTTATATTGAGTATTCCTGAGATGTTAACTAGTCGTAGTAATGAGAAAATTACCACGGAAGGAATATCTCTACACGCGTTGTGTTTCTTCCAGCCTATTTTTTAAACCCAGTAAATATTTCTGAGCCTATAACTAAGTATCATTGGGTTCATACACTGGGTACAAAATGAGCACATTTTGACAGTGGTTGGTGTACTTTAGTTCGCTTGAATACGATTGTCTCTCAGTTTTCAGAGTATCTTGCAGACTATAAGGTGGAGGCTGGTGTGGACGAGCTCTTCACAGAAATTACGCTGCGCTGGGCTGCTGTGGGGGAACTTGGTAAATAGCAAAAAATTCTTTTTATTGATATTGCTGTATTTTCAAGAGAGAGGAGGACGTAGTCTCTTTCTTTGACTTCGTGCATAAATATTTTCATGAGCGTTCGGTTTCGCATTCCCTCTCTTTGGAAATTGTCCTAGTCGATTTTTAATATTTATCGATTTCTCTAACCGGACCGTGTTGATTTTCCGGAGAATATAACACAACAGAGAGATTTTACTCATTTCGACTAGGCTGAACGATTGGAGTCTTTTATTGCACTAGGGGAGAGGATTTTAATCCTTCGCCTTCGTGCTATTTTTGAAGCGCGTAGGGATCAAGACATCCTAGCATCAAATATCTATTATAATTCTGTCTGCCTTCCATTTTGAGTGCGGGGAATCTTATTACAGTCGTTGGAAGTAGAGATTATATTTTACAAAGATATTAAAAAAACTACATATGCTTATTTCTTCTGGTTGTATTCGGGGAGGTGAAGAATGGTGGGAAAAATAAAAGTACTTATAACACTTCAGTGATTTGGCTCACTCTTTTTAATATCTCTCCATGAAGAAGGTGTTTTCAAACTTGTTCATCTTTTAGCGAAGGTTTAATTTATCTCTACTACTACGTAGAGGTACAGCACATACCTAACTGTACTACATATACTGCAAATATGTCATTCTATTTTCAATTCGAAGTTATACAGTTCTCTGGATGCTTCCAACGGTTTCATCGCATGTTGAAAAAAACAGGTCTGAAGCTGAGCAACTTTGTGCATTGCTACGAAAAAACTTTCGGGGAAAGTTCATAGATGGAAAGTTACCCTTGTGACGGCGAATTTTGAACTTTTTCTCCAAAAGCAACGACTGAATTTTACCGTTTGCTCGGAATGGAACAGTACCTAAAGTACTTACTGAATGTACCATTGAACATATGCAACTATTATTTATAATTGAAATTTCTGGTATTGTAGTCCCAGTGTCGGACACTGACACACATTGGGTGATACAAATCAAGAACTGAGTTCGAAATAAATCATTTTTTTCTATTTCTTCAGTCGTGACCGGGATAATCAATGATGATACTGATAAACTCTCATGCTGTGAACGCTGATATTTAGCAAATTATTGCTGCTAATACTGATGCTGCCTCAGCTAACAGATGGTGATGCTGATACAGGTAGCGTATGCTGATGCTGATACAGGTAACGGATGCTGATGCTGAGACAGGTAACGAACGCTGATGCTGATACAGGTAACGGATACTGATGCTGATACAGGTAACGGATACTGATGCTGATACAGGTAACGGATACTGATACTGATACAGGTAACGGATGCTGATGCTGATACAGGTAACGGATACTGATGCCAATAAATTTAG
This sequence comes from Orchestia grillus, assembly GCA_014899125.1. NCBI lineage: Eukaryota > Metazoa > Arthropoda > Malacostraca > Amphipoda > Talitridae > Orchestia > Orchestia grillus. The sequence continues at coordinate 15,566 of VOMN01113187.1, read as the reverse complement.
CGCCAGTGTGTGCTGATGAACTAAACTGCTATGAACTAAACTGATGAACTAAAGTGCTAAGTAATTCGATTTTAGTGTAATGATGCAGGTCTGTGATTTGACTCACTCCTCCTGATGCTTGCGTCACAGAAGATTCTGGATAGTCGGGCATTTACAGCACAGATACATCTGGATAGTCGGGTATTTACAGCACAGATACATTTGGATAATCACGTACTTACAGCAGAAATACATCTGGATAGTCGGGTTTTTACAGCACAGATACATTGGGATCGTTGAGCATTTACAGCACAGATGCATCTTTCTAGTAATGAGTAATTTTCAGTGTAGGTACATCATTCTAGCTGGTAATTTAGGTAAGGATGTAGTTTTGTTAATTGGTAATTTGTGGTATGGATACATCTGTTTAATTGGTTAATTGGTAATTTGTAGCGTAGATGCATTTTTCTAATTGGTAATTTTTAGTATGGATACACTCTTCAAATTACTACTTTTTAATATGGATACGTTCATCTAATTGGTAATTTACGCACGGATCCGTTCTTCTAATCAGTAATTTGTAGTGTGGATGTACTCTTCTAATTAGTAATTCGTAGTACGGATCGATTCTTCTGATAAGTAATTTGTAGCATGGATTCCTTCTTTTCTTTACGAATTTCACAGCTTGGACGCCTTCTATTGAGTAGGCAGTTGTTAAAACTTCATTCCGACACAGAAACTCTCTGCACAGTGAAGTCCAAGCGAGCGTTCGAAGCTCTAACCATCATGAGTGTGCCGACTTTAGGACCTCACAGGCGCGCACCACCAAATATGGTGCTCACGACTTGAGGACCTCACAGGCGCGCACCACCAAATATGGTGCTCACGACTTGAGGACCTCACAGGCGCGCACCACCAAATATGGTGCTCACGACTTGAGGACCTCACAGGCGCGCACCACCAAATATGGTGCTCACGACTTGAGGACCTCACAGGCGCGCACCACCAAATATGAACTCAGTGTGCAGCATCACTACCCTCCTTGGAGTCCGCTACCAGGCTTGTTGGTGTAGGAATGGACTGGATTGTACGTTTTAAGAGACTTGTATCCTAACTTAGGAGACTAGCAAATGGAAAGAATTTGAGTAATACTAGTTTTTAATTTTTTTCCATGAGGTGTGCATGAATATGCTTGCCCACACACACACATAGGCAGCTACAGCTTGATTCACTTTACGTACTGTGACGTAATGGACAGTTCAATTAGCCCTCAATGCAAGTGCTGTACTAGGAAATTATTAACATTGTAGTTGTAACAAACATGCTCGTAGTACTTCGAGTACAAACGTCGAAAAGCCGACAAAACGCTTCCATAAGAAGCACCAACCCTCGCGTCACACACGCTCTCACTCCCGGCTCAGTCGTTACTTATAGACACAGCCCCCACACCGCCGACAATGCCGTTGTTACAACACGGAGCCTAAGCTCACCGTCTCAATGCACTCCAAATTAACTCCTCTTCTGGGAGCGCGAGTATTTTTTTAACATATTTTCCAGACTTTTCTTTTTCCCCGACGGCTGCTCAGTATAGGCCTTTGTTAGGCGGAAAGAATGAGGCCGCGCGCCGCTACCGACAAGCGAGGTTTAGTCGGAGTCTTTAACAAGAATTGAGACGCGGGCTGTTCCCAGCCGAACGCTCGCCCCACCGCTGGAGTCGCGCAGGAAAGTAAAGTCGCTCTCAGGTCGCATCGTCCACACTCACACACCTGAGCGTGCGCGTCTGTCGGCCTGTCGCTTGTGATTACCGTGTAGTTTTTGTCTTGGTGCATTGGTGTCTTGGTGCATTGGTGTGTAGGTTTGTGGGTGTCTTGGTGTATTGGTATCTAGGTTTGTTGGTGTCTTGATGCATTAGTGTCTTTGTGCATTGGTGTCTAGATATGTTGGTGTCTTGGGCCGTTGGTGTCTAGGTTTGCGGGTGTCTTGGTGCATTGGTGTCTTTACTTTATTTGTGTTTTGGTGCTTTAGTGTTTTGCTCACTTCTGTCTTGGTGCATAGGTGTTTTGGTTTATGTGATTCTTGATTCAGTTATACATTCATGATTCAATTTTTCGTTTCATTCCTTTGCATCAAAATTCCTTTTTGCTTTAGTTTACTCGTGCCTTGAATACTCGTTCTTTGGTAGCAGCCCACCAGCGTGGAGAGGGTCTGAGTCACATTATACGGGGAATGTATGTACAAAGCTGCCGTTTGCATAAACTAATATATTCACTAAATATTTTTTTAGAAAGAAATGAAGCTCGTTAAGAAATATCACACTTGTTTAAATTAGAGCTGCAAGGAGATAAAGAAAAAGAATTTCTTTGATCTTCTACACCGTGCCTACGACCGAGCCTAAACTTGTGGTTGTTTTTAAGAGTTTTTCTCCAAGGAATTCCAAGCACTCGTTCGTAGCCGTGAAGTTTACACACGAACGTGTGCGCACAGAGCCGGATAAGAATGTAGCGATGTTTTCGTCATTGTCTTAAATTTTAGGTCGACGCCTCAAAAATGTTATACCCTCTTCAAATTTTTTAAACGGGTTGTCTAAAAGATAATCGAGCAAGTTCATTACCGACCTCTCGAAAAAAAGTTATTTACGTGCATTTTTCGTTGTAATAATTGCCGTATAACTACGCAGCAGTGATCGAGGAACAAACCATTTCAATTGGGCAACGGGAAGCGTACGTGTCACGTACAATTATCAGAAAACTCACGTTAACAGAATTCTACTTTTGTTCAAACGAGACGCGCTCATGATGGAGGAATGAAGAGATTTCTGGAAATGCCATCTCACAATAATTTTTTTCAAGTGAATCGTTCATTGGTCGAGTGAGTAGCTTTCAGACAGGCGGCACGAGAACAGGAGCTCATCTGACGGACTTATGTATAGAGAAGAGTGCTAACACCTGGCGTGCAGCGGTCCAACTGAGCTATGCCCACACAACTGTTGACTTCAAGAGGCTTAGCCTGACTCGGTCCGTAGGAAAGCTCGAATTCTATTCCATTCCCTGAATGAAACGCAGAGCGGCGCGTGCTTTCTCGAAATGATCCACCAATAATTACAGTGGATTTTTTATTAACTGATTTTAAAGCTTTCAGGAGTTTTAGTGATTAGTTTTGAATGGACTTATTGTTTTTCCTTGCTTCCGATTTCTTTGTTGGACATGAGCATAAGCTCGAGTCGTTCGAATCCAATGCTCCTAAGATTACGTTTTTCTGTCCCCTTTATTTATCGCGATTTATTGCGTAAAATGCGCATTTTTGCGGGTCTGAAGGCCTCAGATCATTTACTTCTCGCGAAACTTTTGTTTGGAAATGCACAGCTGTAAGAAATTTGTTCTTATCTATGTAGTACAAGTACTGTTTGTGTGTACAATGCTTGATGAATTGCGTCACAATAGCACATCATTGTTAAATATGTTATTGAGCCAGCATATGGTCACCAAAATGTGCGAACATCACTTCGTCTCTTCGGCTGCAAGCTCATAGATAACGCATTGTCAATCGTCGATATTTTATATTGTTTCGTATATTTACGGTTTAATGGGAATTTTACCCGGCTGATCTCAGCAATTAATGATAATTGTCAGTTAGTCTTCATTTACCTGGTTATTACTGACGTGTATTTTACTACACGTACAAACTGCTTCACAACACATCGATGAGTGCGTTACAAAATATATTGATTCGTGCCCCTTTTATTTGTGCGTTACAAATAAAAATTCGAGAAAAGATTATACCTTTGGATTTCGTTGCAATGAATTATTTCCCATTTTTTTATTGGTATTGAATGCGCAGGGCTCATAAATTTGGCCGTGCTGCCATCTGTCGGAATAGGTCCGCCGTTCCGTTTTCTGACTCCAGAGAATTTTTTTTCTCTGGAAAAATCTGGGGAAAAGTGGGCTGCTTCCCAGCTAGGTGCGCCAGCGGCCGTAAATAACAGCTTGCTGAACAGTGCAAAAAGGAAAGAAAAACTGCTCAATTTTTTTAACGCGATGAAAAAGTGATATCTTTGTTTCGATATAGCGTCCAGCCCACGATGGAACACAGGTAACCCTGACTCGAAACTGGCCTGAATGTTCAATTTTGTATCGCAGCTCTCATTTGAGGCATGGGCAGGCATGAGTCTTTTCTCATGAAAGGGTTACAGTTTGAGCGATTCATGACTGAACGAAAATTAAACTTTTTCTGACTAGGTGTCAGTTACAAGAGTACGAATGTCAAAAAAAACAAAAATACCCTAGTGTCCCACTGTACCCTAGTGACCTACTGTAGCCCAAGGTCCCACTGTACCCGAGTGTCCCACTGTACCCTAGTGTTCCACTGCCCCCCAGTGTCCTACTGTACTCGTGTCCCACTGTACCCCAGTGTCCTACTGTACTAGTGTCCCATTGTACCCTAGTGTTCCACTGCACCCCAGTGTCCTACTGTACTCGTGTTCCACTGTACCCCAGTGTCCTACTGTACTCGTGTTCCACTGTACCCCAGTGTCCTACTGTACTAGTGTCCCATTGTACCCTAGTGTTCCACTGCACCCCAGTGTCCTACTGTACTCGTGTTCCACTGTACCCCAGTGTCCTACTGTACTCGTGTTCCACTGTACCCCAGTGTCCTACTGTACTAGTGTCCCATTGTACCCTAGTGTTCCACTGCACCCCAGTGTCCTACTGTACTCGTGTTCCACTGTACCCCAGTGTCCTACTGTACTCGTGTTCCACTGTACCCCAGTGTCCTACTGTACTAGTGTCCCATTGCACCCTAGTGTTCCACTGCACCCCAGTGTCCTACTGTACTCGTGTCCCACTGTACCCCAGTATCTCACTGTACCCCAAAGTACTGAAAAATGCCCAAGCATGAAGACTTTAGCCAGAGCTGGTGTGGAAGTCTTACGCAGTCAACAATAAAACTGAGCTCTGTAATGCACCTCAAGTCACCAGTAACACTGAGCTCTGTAAAGCACCTCAAGTCCCCAATAACACTGAGCTCTGTAATGCACCTCAAGTCACCAATAACACTGAGCGCTGTAGTGCCCTTCAAGTCACCAATAACACTGAGCTCTGTAATGCACCTCAAGTCACCAATAACACTGAGCTCTGTAATGCACCTCAGGAGAACTGCAGCCCCCCCCCCTCCCTCCGAGGTGTTCCGGTTGTGTTCCGGCTCACTTCACGATGTGAGGCTCGTGAAGTTATTTACGTGATTTAAAACTCAATAAATATAAAGGAGCGACTCTCCAAAGAGCTTAGAGGATGATGAAATTACCAAGCGTTGGTTGTTTTCAATTGTTTGAAGATATTTGTGATTTGTTGAACGAGTTTATTCAAGTTGAAGTTCCAACTGAACGTAAACTCTTAAGTCATGCTCCAGCAGGAAGTGCGAGTTTTTATAACGTTTGAATAAAGAATGAATTGTAAATCTATTAACTCTGCATGTTATCGGAATCTATCGACGGAGTGTTTAAAGGCTTGATTAGAGTACGATTACATTCGCATAAATCCGTCAACGCAGCTCCATGCAACACGGTCCGTTCTCTACATGTATACCTGCGAGCGTTGAAAAACTACTGCATTCATAATTCATGCCTGCATCTAGCGACTCATAAGACGAATAAATTCTCCTCGCATTTATCTGATGCATGTTTTCGCCGTGCAACGCACTCTCAAGGAGCTACAAATTTACTAATTCAAGCGGTTTTCCAGCTACAGATGTTGTACTTGTGGTCTTCGAGCACAGCGTAAAAATTTGACAGTTGGAGAGTGGATTTGAGTTTTAAGGCCACGGGCCCGCGAGGGAGGCACGGCCATGAAGGGGGCTTGTGCTTCTTGGAGGCAGTCTCATGGCAACATTGTTATCTTCTCATGCGACATTGTTATCTCATGACAACATTGTTATCTCATGCCAACGTTGTTATCTTATGCAACCTTGTTATCTCATGCAACATTGTTGTTTCCTGCAACATTTTTATCCCATGCAACATTGTTATCTCATAAGAATATCGTTATTTCATGACAACAGCACCCCGGGCACCAACCTTCACACCTCGGTCAAATTACAGTGCTCCTCAAGAGAGTAAAGTCCGAATGTGGCCGTCTCAAAATGCCGGAGAATTCCCGCATCTGCCCACGAATGTTAGACGAATTCTAATAGTTTATACATGAGTAAAAAGTTTTTGGTGAATACGGCATGAGATTGCTGTTAAAATTTTAAAGTTTACGAGTTGATTTTCGGAAATACAATTAACCTTCTATCTATTATACCTTTTAAAATGTATTACTTCTGACCAATCGATTTTTTTTATTCTCAAACTAGTTTACCCGTGCCCACATCTTCATTACCAATAACTATAATTACTAATAAAGTTCCCAACCGGTGGTCAAGAGCACGGTCTCATTATCAAGGTCTCTTTGCCTGTCATTACAGTCTGATGATCAAGATCAGGCCTAATAATCAAAACCACGGCCTAATGAACACCATCACAGCTTGATTATATCGAGACAGTAATCGATAGCATGGACTGCTGATTAAGATCACGGCCTAATGATCAAGATCAAAGCTTCATGATCAAGATCACTGCATGATGCCGTCCCACTCTAGATGCTTAGACGAGATCACTTAAATTGCTCCTGCCGATCGGCTCCGGTTAGGATTTTTCTGTTACAACATTCTTGTTGAAAGCTCATCGTTATAAAGCGTTCTGCAGCTTCAGTGTAGAGTCTGGATCATTTAAAAACAGTTTATTATCCACCAGAAAACATATTTCGTTAAAAAAATTCGCCAAGAGAGTACATTGTGCACTCAACAGTAAGCAATGCGCTCGATTTCGCTGGAAAGAAATGCTTTTGCTCTGTCCCTTTACTCATTGCTTTTTTTTCTGAGGAGACTTGAGTTATTGGCTCACTTCTGCCAGACAAACCAGTGGCAGACAGTACTGCAGTACAGTTGTACAGCTCTGCTACCTCACGCATATGTGACAGACAGTGCTGCAGTACAGTTGTACAGCTCTGCTACCTCGCGTATGTACGACAGACAGTGCTGCCGTACAGTTGCACAGTTCTGCCATCACACGTAATGCAGGATGTAGTACGTGGAAGAAGTAGTGAGTCAGCAAAGCGCATGCGAACTTTCTGTAAAGTAAAGGCAAAAACGCCGTATCCTGATCACGCTTAGCGCGATCGTGGAGAACCTGCGCATGCAAGGGAGAGCGGCATTGACATTGGCTGAAGTTCAAAGCTTCAGCAGCCACCAGTAGTGATGCAAGTGGTATAGCGGGACGAGACCAGTTAATATCCAGCTGCGCTGATATCTATACCGATACCCTGTTTTTTTTTCATCAAAAATCTTAACGAATGTGACAGATATTAAGGAGAATATTGGGTTTGAATCATACGATGGCTAGGGCAAATAAATGGATGTCCACAGTTGATGTTTTCAGCAATCTACCATACGAGTATTATTCAGGGAGTTCCTTATTCTAGAAAATTATGAATTCTCGAAACATACACCTTTGATTTACAATACTCAACCATGCTTTCAATATTTAAATTTTTTATTATTCCTACAATTCCATAGTAGTACATTAATTCTAATGCTCATTTTTTTGCGCTTAAGTATACATGATTTAATCGTGTTCACTTTCTATTTCTAAATTCTGAGTCCTTTTAGACTTCAGAAACCCTGTTATTCTTAAGCGTAACCTGAAGGAGACACGCAAACTTAGCTGGTGGAGATGTCTTTAGTCTGTTGCCACTCATCCCCGGACCCTTTCACTCGCCACGCTCCACCCTAACTTTATATTGCCTATTTACGTCCCAAGTTTTGCCTGACGAGCGCCGTATTAGGCCCCGGTTTAATCACACTGCTTCATCTCTTCGCGAGGGCAGCGTTTTTCTATTATTTTTCAGGCTAAATGTCGTACGAGTTTGGCTCTTTTAAAGTCTGGTGCAGGGACACACTGAGACACCGGAGAACTGACGGTCTCCGTTGAGGGCTCTCTTTGAACTTACTTTGAACGGAAGAACTAGTGGCTAAAACTGGACCTGACGAAATAACATGACGCCACTCAGTATGTTCTGTCACTCAGCAATTGCATTCAGGATCGAATGTATTGTATGCGAAATACAGTCTTAAAAGGTCTGAAGAGTTTCTATGGAATAATGTCCCATTGTTCTACTAACAACATCGGCCAATTGCTTTATTGATGATATAGCTAGAAATATGTTTCTCAGTTTCCATTTCAATATTCCTGATCATGCTTCAACTGGACAGTGATCTGACAGTCACTCTGTGCAGGGAACACACTCGATGATATTCTGATGCTCTTCGAACTAAGCTTCCCCTTTTTTCTGGCTTTAAAAATAGGCGTGTTTTTAATAAGCAATGTGTAGGATGACCGGCGGCACACCCGTGTGACCAGGGCATAAAGGCCCAAACATTTTCAAGATATTCAAGATGGCAAAAAGTGTTCACGGTGCAATAATTGAAAGCTGTCCTAAGCTTCGTTGATACATTGGCAAGAGCCGACGTTTGTTTCATCTGAGCAGTATTTTCTATCGCTTCAATGTAATCATTTTCTATTTAGCGGTCGTAGAACTGACGCAGAATACGTAGATGATTGGTTTTGAAGAATTCGACGACAAGTGGACAAGCACAATGATCATTAATTTTCTCTCCCGTAATGCGAGAGAATTAACATCCTTTCATCAGATAGTTTTGAAGTATTCATATTTTTGGAGCAGCACCGTCATGCGTCCTTAAGAGGCACGTTTTGGGTTGCATTTTCCTTGCACTCTGAGAGAGAGAGAGAGCTGGTCATTTCTCTTGCCTAATGAAATACACAAAGTCGCTATTTTCTATTCATGGCATAAAAATGCTTAACAAAAGCTAAAATTTCACTTCTTCTTCATTTGACAGGATTATTTCTGAGCTCTGAGAATCGTATATCAACGATAAATGTTAGTATCTCTTCCAAAGAAAATGAAAAGAAGTCAACATTATTCTTCATTGTTCTCGAAGAATTTCCTTTGTCTTTCGCTGCAATCGTTTTTAATTTTCCTTGGAATTTATGAAGAAAGATGTCTCGTTCTTGGAATATTTGCTGGAACGGTGCATTTATTTTGTGTAGAAACTAGCATTTCACATTCTTTTCCACCGCATCGCGAGAATTCTTTATTAAGCTCCCAATTTAGCGGGAATCCGTCCTCTTCTTTCTGATATAGCGGGACTATCTCACTCACCGCAACACCGCTCATCGAGCCACAAATCTGAGCAGTTGCAGCTTTAGGAGATAATATCGAGGTTTAATTTTACCGTGCGAGCGCTTATCGACTAATTCAGCCGGCTTTCGTTAATGTCTTTGCTTCCAAAATTCATACATGTTATTGGTTCATTTCATTCGAAATCAATGAAAATGAGACAAATTTGTTTTATTGCCCACCATTAACGTTTCAAGACTACGCCAAATTCCGAACAAACTTTGCATGAGCAGAATGAAGTCTATAATATTGTGATTGTAAACGGGTAAAGATTCTCATACGCAGTTCGAAACTTCCTGATGTTGCGGAATAAACATGTAGCTTGAATGCTTGTAAGCTGCTCCACATACGTAAGCCATACAAATGAAGTCTGAATTAAGGAGCGATATTGACCCTACAGAATTGATGCATCACGGAAAATTTTGACTCTGAATAGGGCTCTTCTGACGTGCTTTTGTCCTACAGGAAATTTTTCGCTCAGTCGGACTATGAATTCCCACATGGGAATGGGAATCTGAATCTAGAATTTATGCTTGGGAAAACAATATCAATGATCGCTCGGCTACATACATAATGAACAACTTTTAAATGACTTTCTTTGGAATAGCGGCTGTGGTATACAAATTCTGACGAACATTTTAGATATTGTTGTGGGAGTCACGGTATTTCGAGGAGATCTTTGACCCTTTTTTAGCAATAATTATGCGTAAGGTATATCGTTTACCATCTTTTAGCAGATTTTTTACAGCTTAAGCTTATATCAGACGCTTAGACTTAGTCGCGCTTTTGCAATCTTGGGACACATGTCCTACCGCAGAAACTGTAAGCGTAACCACCTAAAAACTGAGTACAACTGCAGGCGACTAACACGAATGATTTCAAACGCTGTAACACTTGCGACAATAAATTGTTTTATTGCTTAGTCGCCTACCAACACTGTCAGGACATGTCAGGACTGATCAGATGGGAAGTCATACAACAAACCACACTTGCGGAAATTACCGCAGCTCTGGCAGGTGGCGTGTGCGCGTTGCGACACCGTGCGGTCCCAGCGCCTTGTATCGTCTTCTTTACGAGAACATATGGAATGCAGGCTTCTAATTTGCGTGCGTACCGATTCCTAACTCAAAGTTTGGGAATATCGGCAATCGGAAATTGGGCGAAATAAAGCTCCTTGGCCGGCGGAATACTAATTAGGCCTTGATCAAGAGCTCGCCACTCTAGGGCCTTATTGAATGTTCGTCTTGCTGGTCGAGTCTCAATGCGCTGCCGAATTGTGCCGTCCACTTTGCTCTGTCCTGAGGTTATTCCATGGATTTTTATGAGTTCTCAATGCAAAATTTAGCCATTGTGACTATTGTTCCCTTGGTTCAACGAGACCTTGTGGATGTCCATTGAATTTTGAGCCGAAAATATCTAATTCGTTTTTTCAAAGAATTTTTTTAAATTTTCTTCTTGTTATATGTAATCTTTTTGTTACAAAACGTTTGATCAGTTTCGTACTTTTAGGAACATTAAAGAGCATCTAAGTCAAACGGAGAAGTCACCAGTTGTAAATAGGAATACTGCACATGACAGGTATCGCAAAATGAATGCCACACTCATTTCTCCTGAATTGGATGTTCACTTAAAACGTCAATGACGGAGGACAGTGTAATTTAACATTTTTTATATAAATATTTCACCTAGAACAATTAGAAACAGCGGAAAGGACTGCGCACACGCAATAGTCTTATATATTAACCGTGCAAAAAGGATTACTGACCGACTATTTTTTACGCTAAACTCCTAACATCCAGCAATCATCAATTGAGTTTAAAATTTCGGCATTTTCGAGCATCACTCTTCTGAGGTGGTCCCTAATGGAGCAATGAAAGGATCGCGTTAAAATGCTTCTAGTTTGGTCACATTTCTCGGCATGCTTTTGTACTCCTGATGGAATCGTGCCATAGGTAGATCCTTTTTAAGAGGGTGCCGATTTTGACTGTCTAGAGTTAAACTGAGCGACGCTCTTTATAGTAAGTTCGACTTTTCAATTTTATTTTAGTTCAGGTAGTCGTCGACTTACAGCATATGTGATATACAGATGATCGACTCTACGACCGTCTTATCGGCGGGCAATTTTTCACCTGCATTTTATATTTTAGGATGTTTTGCTCACAATAAATGATGTGTACTGTAGTGAGCTGATCGATATCGAGAACGTAAAACGAAAACATGAATTCAGAAATATTGATAAAATACAGAATGATTTTATGATGATCACTATATAGTTACACAGCCTAATACACCTATGTTGATTTAATATAGGTTGACTTACGACCAGATCTGTTACGACCAGTCAGTTGTTGCCAGAAGCAGTCGTAAGTTGACGACTACCTGCATGACGCAGTATTTAAGCGAGCTTCAATAAAAAAAAGTTCCTACAAAGGGTTTTATTATTATAAATTTTCAACACGATTGATGCAATCAATGCATACAATGCATACAGTTATGCGGATCATTCAAAACATATCGTACTAACGTGTCACGTAGAAACGCAGGTGTGCTGATATGAAAAGGAAATGACGCTTGAAAGCTGAGGAGAAGGCACAGGTTCTCCAAGTCCTTGCAAATGGTGTCCCTGTAGTGGCAACCGCCAGAGAAGTGGGACGGCACGCCAGAACATTAAAGTCGTATGTAATGAATCCCATCACAAAGGATACGAGAGACAAGGGAAGACAAAAAACATAAATCAGATGGACATGCTGAAATTACGTAGGCAGGTACAGAGCCGTCCTGGACCGACCAGTGCTGTAATACTGGGAAGTGCTGGGCTTGGACCTGCGTCCAGCAACACCCACTGGCGGGGTCTTGAAGCGGTGGCAAAGAATGTAAATCCCATCGCTCGACCCATCCTCAACATATCCCACAAGAAGTAGAGCATCGTCTGGGCTGAAAAATACATGAAAACAAACTTTCGGAATGCTCTTTTTAGGGATGAGGCCCAAGTTATGTTGGATGGTCCCGATGAATGATCTAAAACGTGGATATTTCATAAAGCCTCTCGTCCCAATCGATTTTGGCGTCAAGGTAGTAGTGGGGTGATGTTTTGGGCAGGGAACAAAAGTAACAAACTCGTAGGACCATTTCGAGTGCCAGAAAGTATTAAGAGCAACAGTAAAACCTACATTTCGGTTACTGGATGAACACTCGTCGCAATGGTTAGATGATCTGTTGCTTGCACGCAGATGTCAGCTTCTATTTATGCTCGATAATGTTATATCACATTCAGATATGGCTACTATTTCATTCTTGAATACTCTGGCATCAATGAAGAACATCTGATGACTTGACTTGGCCACCTCCTTCACCCCATATTTCCTATTTTTAATCGTGAAACGAACGTTTGGATTTAATGACGTAATGGCAGTTAAATGTACTTGAATAGTGACGGATCATCACAGTATTTGCACAGCTTTTGAATCGAATTTGTCTTTAATATTCTTTTGCAACTCTTACACTCCTGGTGAACAAGTTGCCTATCTTATTATTTCAAATATTTATAACTTCTATTTTTCTAACTTTTCCAGATGTTTGAATTACTTTACACGATAAGATTGTAAGAATTTACATTGAAAAAAGAAATCAACAGAATATCCGAGGGTAATTTCCCGCAACTGCCATGGACCTCAGAGCTCGGATTGGGTGCAGTTCAAGCACCAAAGCGTCAAAAAATTCACGAATTTATTTTCCTTCTCTTTTTGATAGACTCATCTCACCAACTCGAAAATAACGGACGACTCTGAAATAAACTACGAGAATTTCTGTTTGCCCGCAAAAATTTCGCGTGACATCCACCACTTTTTCAGGAAGCGGGTCACGGTATCCATACCCGACGTCTATTTTATAATTTATTAATGACGATTTGGAATGTTTATTATTCGTACAAAATCTATGTATTTACCGAACGTATCAATTGAATAGAACTTTTTGTACCTGGCCTCATGCGTGGAGACTAGAGGTCTGTTTTTCATTTCAATTATGACCTACTCCACATTTCCCCTTATTCAAGTTGAAAAATGCCGCTGACTTCCCACTCTCGCTCAGCATAGCCAAAACCACGCAGGGAATGAAGCTACTCGGCATAAACTGCCAGTGTAGATAATTACTCCAGCATAGTTTTTCCGATGGTTGCAGTTGATTGGCCTGCAATCAAGGAGGCCATTGGCCGCATCTCATTACAGGTGATTGGGCAGCGTCATCGATTGGTGCGGCTTTATCGTCCAATTTAGACCTCACTTAATTAACGAACTTATTTCCCTCTCCACCATTAAATATTTAATCATTGCGGGAAATAAATTAACTGATTCATTTAGAAGGACGAGCGGTAAGGGGTACAGGCAGGCCCTCCACACGGCAGGCTAAAGGACTCTTTACTTTGTGGGAGGCTTGCGCGGCGGCCAGCCTACAGCGGTGACATGTTCCAGACCATTTCCATGCCCGTGTTAGGTCGGCACCTCCTGAATACGATTTCAAAAATTATCTTCATGAAGTGCCGGCATTTTGAAAGAACGTTTTGCAGTTACAAGGATCTGAGACCATGAAGTTGAGGAAGATCTCGCCTGAGCGAATTTATTGGAGGTTGTTCTCCAGGTATGCGGTTTCCCTCGTCCCCACATGGCAACAATCGCGAAGCCCCAGCTCCATTTTTGCGTCAGCTGCAACCTTTTAAGCTGCTATTGCTGAAGAAACTGTTTCGTATGAACTCGTCTGGCTGTATTTGTAATTTTCATTCTTTCAGCAGCTACTCCCGGAGCTCCATCCGGTCTATTCCAGCTGCATGTCTCAGTGGGTCCAACTGCAACAATTCAAATTGCAACTGCAGTCCCGGCAGCAGCATCAACACCTGCTTGAGTTAGGGCCTCAGAGGGACAAGTTCAATTATAAGTTGGATCATAATAAGAGGAGTAGCTCAGGGTCGTTATGTTTTTATTGCCTTCCCGCCGAACCGAAAAGAACTTTTCCAACTTGTTCCATTAAATTGGCTGTTTAAGCGCCCTCATGAGATGCGCCTCCTGGAGAGCCGCTTTGGGAAGCTCTCTTCAAATTGTATCCTCACTTGGTCCTCGCGGCGTCCAACTGAGCGAGTAAAAAATGAGCCACCGCCTGACAAATCTCGGAAACTATTATTCGCTTGGAAAAATGTTGTTTCGCAGGGTTTCGATGGTGGGTTATTTCGGGGGAATTTTTCTTCGTGAACCGTTTTCACGATTGCTGAAAGAGATTACACGAGAATAAAAAAATTGCAGGCTCACGTACTATGTACTTCGAAACTCTGTGCTTGTGTTTTTGAGTCTCTTGGTAAATACAAGACAAAAATACAACATCGAGCGCGATTAACTGGTACAGACTGTGCCTGCCTAGATGTGCACTCAAAGACTATGCCTGCATAGATGTGCACTCAAAGACTGTGCCTGCCTAGATGTGCACTCAAAGACTATGCCTGCCTAAATGTGCACTCAAAGACTGAGCCTGCCTAGATGCGTACTCAAAGACTATGCCTACCTAGATGTGCACTCAATCTCTTGTTTATGAGCTCCGGAAGAAAACTGTCGGTCGTACACAATCTCGCTGAGCGCCCGCTAGCTGCTCGGCACATCAATATCGCGAGGACGGCGGCTCACAAGTCTAGGGATGCTGCACGTCTCACTTCAGTTTTGCACGATTGATTGCCTGCTAGATTGATTGCTTCAGCTCAGTAAAACTGATGAATCCTTGAAGCTTCTTGCACTCGAGCATGAGGGGAGCTGGAGCGTCGTTAACCAATTGATGGATGGAGATGCCGGCTTATAAACTTTGCCGGCAAAGTCTTGTGTTGATGTGAAATACAAGTCTAAATGTGAAAAACATGTCTGGATATCAGGCACAAGGCTGGATGTCAGGCACAAATCTGGATATCAGGCACAAGTCTGGATGTCAGGCACAAGTCGGGATGTCAGGCACAAGGCTGGATGTCAGGCACAAGTCTGGATGTCAGGCACTAATCTGGATATCATCCTCTTCTGTAAATTCGGACTCACAGAATATCTTGAAGTTAAAGTGCATGTGCTGCATTCTCCACCCAAGAATTCTGAGCCAGAAAGAGCTCAAATAAATATAAGGTCAAAAATTGTTTTATGTTGGGAACAATTAAGGTGGAAGCTTCTTAATCGTTCCCAGTTTCAGTTAATAATTTGAAATTTAAGCTAATATAAGCTCCCAGATTAAAATTAGTCACCTGCTGCTAATCGGTGTAGGACCTCTACGAGCACGAAT
>VOMN01113183.1:0-51921 GCA_014899125.1 Orchestia grillus | reverse complement strand
CAAAAGTGCATTAGCGTATCTCAAATGTTTTTGCAAAATCCTCAGGGGCCTTTTTAGGAACCTAAAAGTTAAGCGGAACCCTGTTTGAGAAATGCTGGTGTGAGCACTGAGGGGCAGCGCTCGTGCTGTGAACATGAGACGCAAGACTTCCAGTATCGAGCAGCGTCTTCTGTACGACCTCTTTTGTAAACTATTGTTCCTAGTGGGCAATGGAGAACAAGCCGGATGAATTTTTAAGTGTTTTGCATGATGCCCAGTCTGCAGGTATGTTTTGAATAACTCCATAAAAGAATGTCTATGTGGGTATGTTTACTTATTTTTTCAGTTTTCCTGAAAACAATGGCCATTTCAGAATTTTTTCATAAAATTTAATTTTGTTGTATTTTTTCATAATACTTTAGGCAAGCTTCAACATACTCGGTGAATGACATAAACCCTGTAATAATTTCCTGCATAACGCCTCCAGAAAACATAAGTAAGTTGAACAGGCTCAAAGCTTAGAACATCAAAAGAGAAAACTTTCGTTTATTTTCCTAGCATAAGCTGGAACATGGCCGCGATGCTTCCCAAGCACACAGCTGCGAGCACCAACAGAGCCTGAGAGGAGGCTCCAGCAGAGATAGGACAGTACGAAAATAGACTGAAAATTTTTGCAGCAGTGATGACAGCTTTGAAAATGCAATACGTATGTACGGTTTTCCAAAGGTTACCGACAGCTCTCACCTTTGGCGTCATTCTATTTCTCTCCTTTGGATTGACTTGTTTTCTAAAGTTACCGACAGCTCTCACCCTTGTCGTCATTCTATCCCTCTCCTCTGGATTGACTTGTTTTCTAAAAGTTACCGACAGCTCTCATCCTTGGCGTCATTCTATCCCTCTCTTCTGGATTGATTTGTTTTCTAAAAGTTACCGACAACTCTCATCCTTGCCGTTATTCTATTTCTCTCTTCTGGATTGACTTGTTTTCTAAAAGTTACCGACAGCTCTTATCCTTGCCGTTATTCTATTTCTCTCCTCTGGATTGACTTGTTTTCTAAAAGTAACCGACAGCTCTCATCCTTGCCGTCATTCTATCTTTCTCCTCTGAATTGACTTGAGCCTTCCTCGCGTTCCAATAGCGCCTCCAATAAGAACTTTTGTGGCGCAGCTGAACCTGTGATTGCATTTTGTACCGCGGCCGCAGCCACTTCCTCGCAGGAAGTTGTTTCCGAAATCAGAGAACTGCGATGGCGATTGTCCCGAACTGACAAATGAAATTAATTTTCTTTATAAATCAAGAGCGACTTACCCTGGGGGAGATTATCAACTGTGCTGAACAAATTGGTCTTCTAGAAAGACGAACTCGGCCTACTCTACTATATATGTTAATTAACGATACCGGAACTGCCCAGTAAAACAACGTGATGATCTGATTACCCGGACACCCAAAATAGGCAAGAAAAATCAATTTGGTGAAATTGATCCAGAAATTTACGCTAAGAATAATCGAAACTCCCGTCAACGACAATGAATTTCCATAGGAGCGAAAGACTGCGAGTTTGAGCTTGGGGATTTCTTACATAAATCAAAGTTATAGTGACCTGCAATTCTGTCATGTATTTCAAGTGTTTCAACTGAACAGCTCTGATTATAAATGATTTCCGGGCTTGACGTAGTTATAGGCAGTCAGTGCGTCAGAGTCAGGAAGAAATTTGTGTTACACGGAACTTAAAAAATGAAATTTATAACATTCACCGCTACGAAATCTGTTGCAAACGATCTGAGTAGGCGTAAATTCAAGTTCATTGTTCAAGTAATTTACTCTTATAAATGGACTCGGCACCAAAATTTTTTGACGCTAAATGCTTCGAAATTTCAGTTTTGTCAAGCGCCTCATACTGGTGAACTCAAAATCAATAAAAAATAACAGGTTCACGACGTAACAAACGTATACATACGAACGCCTTTCCACTTACGAAACCCTAGCAATGTGAACGAAAGTTTGTCACCAAATTTGTCTTCATCTACGATTAATTTCGAATTAAGGCTAAAAATTGGGCTCTATTTGAAACTGGAACCGAATTTTCTTGCAAGTATTCAACCGTAAAGTGAGTGTCTCATAAGTGTGTGTTCGTGAGACGAGGCTTCAGAGTTTAATACCAAAGATTTTGAAGAACAGCTACCACCGCAAGGCTCAAATAAAACGTTCTTTAAGCTATACGTTCAATACGTGGAGATCATGTCCTAATAGATATTTTCTAAATGTTCCGTACTTGGCTGCTCTGTTTAGGTGAGTTATTTTATTGGCTGGGTTTGAAAATATTTTGGTTTTTATGGAATTTGAATCGTTGGTGTGTAATATAATGAAGAAACAAAAACAAACGAAATTTGTTCGATTTTCATCTTAAAGCTTTATCGATTAATGAGAATGAATTTGTGCTTACGTCAATAATCATGCATTGATGTGTGCGAAAAGAGAGCAGAAAAACCTCGACAATATAATATTTCATTGACGTACATGGTTTCATATCCACGTGTCATAAATAAATTCTAAATTCCTTCTCTCGACCGTTTTTGTGACGTCACACAAGTTGTGAGCTGTCGATGTGAGCCGATGATTCATGGCCAATTTGTTTTCCTCAGGATCAGAACAAAGAGTTACTCCAGACGTTTCCAAAGAAATGGGTTAGGCGTGTATGGTAATAACAAAAATTCCACGAGTGCAACAGCTCAACGTAAAGAAAATTTTGAGGGGTATGTCAGTAGCAAAATTGCTATCATTTTTTGCATCAGTACAAGTACAAAGGGAGAAATGACTTCAAAGGTTCTGGAAGGCTAGCGTTGTCTCTACTCTATATACTCTAAAGCTGAAGGACGACTTTCAGATTGCATAAGTGAAAGTATATCTTCATAAAATTAAATTTATCAAACTAAACTGAACTGAGCATTTGAGTTTCGTACAACGTTTTTCAAAGCTTTGAACTATTATGTATACTTATTAAAATTTTAAGTATACAATACAAGCATACAGTTTTAAAATGCGCTGAATATCTATGGGAGTCTATTCTAAACTCAACTCAAACACTGAACAACTCTCCCCAAATGTTGAAGCAAATTTTGTGAAGCTAAATTAAAGAGTTTTGATTCCAATTCACTCAACGATGTTAGTGTTTGCCTGTTCTAAGCTCACCTGGAAATTATGACTGACAAAGACAAATAATTTCATGCACTGTTAATACCAGTTATATAGATAAAAAGTCGCCGTCATCCATAAGTACGAAAAACAACGCTCGAGTAAAGCATCTAAGATAAATTTGACGTTGTCTTTCGATTGGTAATTTGGTGAAACAAAATGCTGCCATTGTGTGAGTTTCGTCGTTAATTTGACACCACAATATGTAACTGTTCTATGAGCTCGCTCCTGAAATCAAATTCACCGTCAGGTTGGGATTGATGAGTTCATTTGCCAAATTTATTCAAAAAACTCTACTGAAATACTATGCATTCGACCGTAAATATCATTCATTTCGGGGTCTTTTTAATCCACACTTGTCCGATGTCTTTGTTCGCCGAAACACTCATGGCGATAAATTCGTTCACTAGAATTCGTTTCAATTTTCATGTTAATAACATATTGTAAAGCATTTAATGTCAACGTAGAATGAATACGTCACACCGAGTAGATCGAAAAGTCACTTCACCATTTGAAACATTTATTACGCAAAAACCATATAAATACAAAGTTCTAATAAATTGTAAATGAAAGAAGAATAATGGGAGTTTTTGAATAAAAAAAAATCCCTTAAAATGCTTCGCTTTGTATTTTATATCACACTTCTCAGAACTTGTGGTGAAGTGCTGTGAATTCATTGAATTATATTTTGTTTCAGTTTTTGGAAAATGTTTCGAATCTTTCAAAATTGTCATCCTTTAAATATCCCCTGAGACAATAATTTACAGGAGTTGAATTCAGCAGTCCAGGCGACCACGGAACGTCACCAAAGCGTAAAAATATTCTGTGTGTTAAGACTTCGGTCTTTCCACCCGACTTTTGTCAATAACAGATTTCCAACGTCTGAATTTCCCCACCAAAGCAATAAAACAAAGTTTAAATGGACTCTTGTTAAAGCTTCTTATGAAAGTCCTTCTCGCTCTAACTAATGATTCAGTGTTTTAAAAATAGTCTACAACGCTTGCTCTCTCTTCCACTGTGGCCATTTCTAAGTTTTTCTAAAGTAGCTTATTGTTTGAATCCGTAAGTTTTATAACGGTTAGCTGGTATGAAAAATCTCTTACAGTTTTTGCGTAATAGATATTTAAAATAGCAAGGTGACGTTTGTGTGACCCAATATTTAGGAATCTAATTATATTTAGGATTCATCTTTTAGCGGACCTTGTTGTGAACGCTATATTCTAATTTTCAGCGATTCAAAACACGCTGTAATCCAAGTCTTAGTCACTAGTTGTCACTACAAAATACGATTAGGTGCTGACACAAAGTGGCAACTTTGAGCTGATTCCTAACAGCAAAATTGGCGATAACGTGAAGAATTTTACCACAGATTCTTATGCACTGGCAATAAGATGTTCATACTTCCTCCCGTCCCTTGATAATTATCAAAAAATTCGTGCATTTTGTCTTTGATGTATTTTTGTCATTAACTCACTTATAAGAAGAGCAGGTGTCGAGTCATCTCCAGGTCCCGCAGTGTCGACACCAGCAAGCGTAAGCGCGCAGACGAGGAGGAATATCCTTGCAGTACGGAGAGATTGCCTTGGCATTATTAAAGGTCCGTGGAAATCTTCTCAATGAAAGTAAGTTTTGGCTCTTCCGTCTTTCCTCTCCCCAGGGGAGTATCCTTTCGTGGATGTTATCAGGTTTGCCAGAGTTTCAACCTAAAATTTCAATACATCAATTCCGGGGAAGGAGTTTTCGCACAGCTCGTCCCGTCATATTCCTTCCCTCACACTCGCGTCACAAGTTTTTCCTTCACAAAGTAGGCGCTATTTCCGTGTCTCAAGGAGCACTTGGGGAGCCATCTTCAAATATCGGATGCCAGTCGACCTTCCCGACCAATTTTGAAGACTCCAGAGACTGCGTTCACGGCCTGCAAAGAGGAAAAATGTTACAGATACGATGAATCTCTCCTCGCTAGTTGATTTGTCCCCTAACTTGAGCTGGCGAGCTCACGAACTTGTGGACAGTTCAGTTGCGGGTTCGATTTAAGAATTTGTATGTGTGCACTCAAAAAATTCTTACCCAAAAAATTCCGCAACACCTACACGCGTTTTGAAAAGCGTTTTCAGATGCTTACCTCATACTGTTGACGAGCGTTGATATTTACCATTAATTCGGTTAGAATTAAAGTGATTAATAGGCGGGCTGATAGAAACTGCCACAAATACAGCCGTGAACTCACTTCAAAATGGATGCTGAATGAAGACGGCGACAACCAAAAACGATGTGACATATCTCGAAAGAGGCATTAAGATATCCATCTTCAGCCTTTCAAATAATAGTACTTTTTTCTGACACTGAAGCCTGTGTTTCAGTGATTTTAATGTTTGTGATCACGTTGGTGCTTTTTTATACTTAAAATTAGATTTTATAAAAATCGCCCTATTTCCATGAAAGGATGGGCACTACTGAAAATATTATTTTCATTTATGTCCACCCAAATGTAAGTATACTTTGAGTATACTTTGACTTACAACGAAAAAATGTTGAATTGATTGCCATTAGTGGCTGCCATGAAGACAGCAGCTATGCTGGAAATCAATCAATATTTTTAAAATAATTATGACATGATAAAGCTTGCCGGCAAAAAAAAAGCAATAAGCATTCATGTAGTCGGTTATTTCCTTTTACAACCACAGTATTTAAGTATTTTAAGAATTTGTTCCCATCTGCATGCCAGTTACAGTCCAAGTGACAGTTCTCGTAATTATTCACTGTATTAGGAAATGAAATCCGATTGCTGAAACTATTAAAAAAGTGCTTCTGACTGTCGAATTTATTATTGAACGTTAGAAAAAAATAACATTTTAATAGCTAAAATAGTCTCGTCTCGGTTGATATTATAAGGAAACGTTCAGAATAAAATTGCACTTTTGAGAAATTTCCATTGACAGATTGAGATCGACTAATACAAGGACAAAAACCGAATTGTGAAGCTGATATACGTACCTGCAAAACCCAACATCAGTAACCCCCATAAATATAAATTATGTGCTTACGTACATGTACATAATTGTCCAGCATATTTTAAACCCGAATCGATATTTCGCTCCGGCAGTGTCCCCCCTTCGCACGCTTCCAGTGTGCAGCCCTCCATCAAGCAGCTACGGCAAAGTTCTGAGAATCAGAAGCTACCCTCATCCTCGAACCATAAATGTACTCTTTACCTAGCACTCAAAAACGAATTCAGAACGACGCAAATGTAACGCAGTCGAAATAAATTTGAGAGTGATCACCATTAGTTCTGTATAGAGACAATATATGTAACACTTTCTTGAGAGAGTTTATATTCGACTGAATCAAAGACTCTCAGGTGAGATAGCTCCTGTTTTTGTTCGCTCTATTCATGTCAGAAATTTTTGTTCGATTGACTGACATCGGAAACTTCTGTACGACTGACTGACATTAGAAATTTCGGTATGATTGATCGATATCAAAAACTTTGGTTTGATCGACTGACATCGGAAATTTTTGTATGATTGATTGATATCAGAAATTTTTGAATGATCGACCGTCATCAGAAATTTTTTGTACGATCAACTGACATCAGAAATTTTTGTACGATCGACTAACATCAGAAATTTTTGTGCGATCGACTGACATCAAAAAGTTTTGTACGATCGACTGGCATCAGAAACATTCGAGAGCGTGAATTTTTCGCTCTCAGATCTTGCCATGCACGGTTTTGAGAATTATTCTGCAATCATAATAAGCTACGAGTATTGTCGTCACTGACCTTGCCATCGGTGAAGGGGCAGGGAACCTGGAAGGCAACACCTGCCGGCAATGTTTAGAGCCTAACTTGTCGTTCCTCAGATGCTGAATTCTACCTTATAAGGCCGAAAGTTATATTCTGAATGAACGAAATACTACGTCAAACGGTACTTCACATACATTTTACGCACTTGTGCGTGCATTTACCCTGGTTCTAACGAAGATATAAGAATGTTAAGCTTAAACGTCTTTTTTTCTAACGGCCTTCATGCGAGTTGTCTTTACAGGTATAACTCCTTTGGTACCACAGAGACACAACAGTCCAGCCCCAAGTTTCACTTGGTAGCATAACACATTTACATTTTTGGCGGCAAGAGAAGTATTGTGACTCTCCTTAACACGTTGACTCTGAAGTGGGTCATATATGGTACACGTGATCATCTTACCTAACCTATTGTAACCAAAGCACTATCGTGTATAAATACAAATTTTTGAGTTTTCTTCAAATTTGTGTTCATCAATCGAATAAGCTAGTTCTGATTAGAAAGAAAATTAAGAGAGTAACCAAATTTGTGGAACCAAAATTCTTCATTTTTAAATTCACAGTGGAGATATTTGTCGGCATGTGACTTTACCTGGGTGGAGAATCAGAGTCAACGTGTTAGGCCCTAAATAAAGGAATATTGTACGTCTGATACAAGGGTAACCAAACTCACACATCGTCTGAATTAATCTATGCACCTATAAGGTACTGCGGTATAACTTTAAAGTGCATTGGAAGATTTCAAACAGGTTAGCAAAACAACTTTCTTGCCCAGGGCTCTAGAAAACAAAGCTTTCTCGTCAGCAACGCACGAACATGTGCATAAAATGAAGGAGACAAATATTTTCTTAATAAAAATTTCTGCATTAGTTTGAGCTTGAATTATCGACTAGATATAAACGTCTAAGCTATAGCTGATACCATTTTCTCTCAAAATAGCAAAAATTATTTATCATCCAAATGTCAATTAACGTGCACGATAACATACGAAAATGAATAGAACCTTCCATTATAAAGTTCTGCATGTTTAGAGTAGAACTCAATTCGAAAAACCCTCTTTGGATTCGAAGATCAGGTGATGTATGAGCACTAAATGAGCCAATTATATACATATTTAAAGTTTGAATAACTCGCCATAGTATTGTACGAAACGCTTCACCCTTACACTTGTCATTGACACAATTTTTAAATCAGCGCTCCACATACTTCGATACTGAAAGAATTTCTTAAAACTTTTATAATTTAATTATTAGCCGCGCAAAAATGTTGCTGTAGCTTCAATGAACCAACCGACATATTAATTGTTGGAATATTCATTTAAACATCATTTTTTTAATAAAAATACAAATGCCCTCCCATTTTTGTTTATGTAATTACAGCGAGTGTTGCCTCGACGGTATCCCTTAATTTGAATTAATATCGATCTACGATATCCGCCGAGATGTCCTCCTAATTTGAGTACTTTGCCGGGGGGTCTAGATTCGAGTTCTGGAACAACTCCTCAAGAAAGGTGAATATTTATCGTACTTGGTTTTCTGTCTCCAAAAGGTAATGAAAGATTCCTTTCATTTCTGAAGCTCATTTTATGACAACAAAAATTAGGAGTAGCGGTGATGCGACATGGATAAGTCAAAGCTTGTGTCGGCAGATATGACTCATATAAGAACTTGACGCACAAGTCTACATATAGGGACCAGCATTTTGTAAATAAAGAAATATTGAGAAAACAGTCGTTCACATTTCATGCACCTGTGTACATACTCACCCAAGTTGTGAAGAAACAATGTAAATAAGTTGTGCTGTATTATTTCTATATTAATTGAAATGGAAGTGGTTCTGATTAGGTTGATTGGAATTCCAAAAACAGCTTTCACGTATGGTTCCGGAAGCAGCAGAAAATAATAGATTAGTATTTTTGGAGAGCTAGACAGAGCTGATCCTCCGAAACTGCACCAGACGAAGTAATTTCGCTACGTATTTCTATGACTTAGAATTGATGCATCTTTATATTTTCGAGCATTGTATCATAGAATCTGCATAACAGAAAGTCTGCGAACTATCTGCGTTTCATAAGCTAATCAAATCGGAATCTAAACACTCGGAATGGATTTTAAGCAAAAATCCCATTGGAAAAAGGTTTCAGACGGCTCACGTGGAAGAGGTGAAGTTACCTCCTTATAAATCAATCGTGATTTATTCTGAGAAGGGTCTGCGATTCTTCAAGTAAGTATTGAACCGAAACTTCCACAATGAAGCTCCTGCTATTTTTCACCCGGATCAAATCCAAAGGCTAGCCGCTTCTCGAAGATCGATTGATTCCAACTGGCTACTTAAAATCTCCAAGTTGGAGAGCAAACGGAAGCCGACTATGAAACATGTGAAGCTTATTCTGTGTCGTCAATAGGCAATCAGGGCTGTCATCCTGGCTATTGACTTCCATTCGAAATGTTTCAGACACTCTCCATTGGCCGAATGCACGACGGTTGTCACTCAAATCCTGCCTTCGAAAGCCTCGTTGCAACTTCCGCAGACTTTCAAATGAAGACCGAACAGCGAAGGCCCTCTTGCCTGAGAGAGGGTCTTTCCAAGGCCTCTATTGAAGTTCTTATGAAAATGTGCTTAAGGCGAATAGAAACCTAAATCATACCGTTGTGGGGGTGAAGTACGAACGTAAATTATCCTAATTGATGTATTTAATCGTACAGCATATCGATCATTATGAATATCGCATTTGTTGAATAATTGGAGAAAAACTATTCGATCATGTACTGCTTAATGGAACCATGTCATCACTCAGTCATCCTAAATACTGAAATTTTTCACTTTACTTTAATTATTGATACTTCAAAGTTTCTTGGAATCATTGGAAGACCATCATGCATTAAGTGCCTTCGTTATCATAAGAATGACTATTTAAATTACAATAATGGATTAGCCATTGATCAGCCCCACTGGCTATGCACCGGCACAAATTGTATCAATAAAATCACACGTCTTCAAATGAGCGCAACTAAGAAAATTTACATCGCGCTACCACGCGCCCGAAAGAAAAATCCTATTCTTCGTCAAATCTAATATTGAAGGCAATAATGATTCTCACGAGGTTCTTAAAAGGTTTACTCGGCGCTGCCTCGTGAGCCGCGACACCTGAACATCAAACGCGAGGCCAGCCTTGTGCGAACGACGGTGCTCTTCTTCGAGGGGATTTGGTTCTTTTCTGCCCCATTTATTCCGACAGCTGAACAGAAACTAATCTCATGTAAAGATGGTGAAATGACGATAGCATTTTAGGAAATCATATCAGATAGCATTTTACGAAACCATGCCTAGTACAATCAGCATTTTACAAACCATTTCAAGTACAATTAGCATTTTACAAAACCATACCGAGTACAGTTAGCATTTTACCCAAACATACCAAGCACAGTTGACATTTTACAAAACCACCCTAAGATCAGTAAGAATTTCAAGAAACATGCCTTGCACAATGCATCGCGAAGCGAAGTGGTAAAGAAAAGTATACTGATACTCCAATATATTTCCTCGGTCGTACAGTAAGAAACTGACAATAGAAAATAAATTGATCCAATGAAAATCAAAAAGTCTAGCGTTAGGCTCTTTGAAAATAAGTCAGCCAAATCAACGAAGCTTAAGAATATTGAAAGCAGCATTATTTTTTTGTATCGCAAAAACTTAAAAATATTGAGAGCAACATTATTTCCTTACATCGCACAAACGTATTCACCGGCCCAAAACTACAGAGGGGATAAAAAAAATATCAGATATGTTCTTAAGAGATGAATTCATTACCTTCATTCTTCATAGTGTCACGCCTTCGAAAACTAACAACATGACATGAAATCTTGAGAAGTGAATGATAACGTACATTTGTGTTGGTTATGCATACTACTGCAAAAGGAAGCTTTATTCTCGGTGTACTCTTTTGTATCAGGTTCCCCTTGAAACATCTTTCTTGGGTCTAAATGGAAATCTCGCAGGGAAATATTTCAAAGTATCATACGCTACTCAAAACTCATTTGTCAAAATTTTTCAGTGATGTTGAAAGTACTGCAAGTTCTTTGTTATTATTTTTCTTCGCGAGAGCTCAGTAAGAGCCACATTAAAATGAAAGTGTCTAGTCAGGTTTTTCTTTTTCAAGCTTGCCTTTTGAAACAGAGACTCATTTCCTCTGTCCGTCTAAATAAAACCGCTTCCTTAGGAATCAAAAGTATTTTTTGGCAGCCGCGAACGAATCTACGGCATTCACGAGGTCCACGCTGGAGTGCTTAAATATGCCGGTCGGCACAGCAGTTATGGCTATAGAATGCTAATCTAACTGTAAATGGCTACATTCCCGAGAGGAACGGCTTCATCTTGCAAATAAGGAGCCTTCTATGCGTGGCATTAACATAGCTGCCTAAGCGTGGAGCTGAACGAGAAATGACGCGCTATGGGAGTCGCTGAGCTCCCCCCCCCTCCTTCAATTGAAGCCTCACGCTGAATTGGGCAGCAGTCATTTCTGATACATCGTTCGGACTAAGCCGCGAATCTGGACACGTGAGATTAGGACTGAGGAATTGAATGGGCGTCCTTTTTCGAAATGAAACGGTTTGTTCAGGCATCGGCAAAGAATTTGCTTCAGCGTGAAGCAGATTTTCTCACAATGAAAAACCTGCGTAGCACGCACATGAAAATAATAGAAGCGCTTCCAAAGTGGAATTCTTCTTCTCCTTCTTCTCCTTCCTTCTCCTTGGGTGATTCATAGATGAGATACACAGCTTTTCGAACGAAGCCGTCACAAAAGTTTGCCGTTATCGCAAGAAAACATCCTTTTCCTGCAGCCTCACTCATTGGTTCAACGTTGATGCAGCGAGGCCAGGCATTGTGTGTTCAAATCATGGCTCATTCTGCGGCTCAGAACTAGACTGTTTTGCATCTTTTCTTTGCGCGTAATGGCTCTTTAAGCGCTTTTTGTCGCCCAATGGTATTCATCAGGCGAGGTGTGATATTCTTCTCCTGCAGGCGGCCTTTTGTCTCGCTGAAAAAGTTGTTCTTTTCTGTCAGACTCCAATGAAGCATTTCGATAAAGTTTTCCTTGTTAAGATTCTCTCAACATTTCTGTGGCTAAGTGCACGAATTCATTTTCACTGAATGGCATCATTGACTGTAAACACATGTCTCATGTCTGTAGGTATTACGCGTGCCAGTGACTTTCAACTATATAATACTCTTCGAGTCATTCAAGGCTTGTGTGGAATAAATTAAACGGTCAATGCTCTCATTATTCTATCCCTCGAAGGAGAGATTTTTACAGCTACCATGGGGCACAATATCGTGACCGCAGTCCCTCACCACCAGGCTGCTCGCTATCGCTCCTTCCAGTAGGTCGAGAATTTTTAACAACAATATCATATTAGTCGTCGCTCGTGCGGCAGAGAAATTTACAATCGATAAGTTTTGCGAGTATTTTATTGATTGTGGTGCTAGAATTTTGTTTATTAGAACTACGGAAGTTTTACGATATTAATTAACTGGTGAGAGCACATTTTCAATGAGATTTTGAGTGTTGAGAAACATATGCAATTTTTTGCTGTGTAGAACATCTATTTCAAAATGCCGACTACATCTCTTGACGCACCTTCCCGAATTTCATCCCCGATCCTTTATTTTTAATTTAATTTACTTAGTTAAACACATTTAGTTCGTTGCTTTAATTATCAGATTACCTGGTATATATATTCCTTCATATCCTCAATAATGTCCGATTCACCGTTACAATAAAACATTGTGGCAAGTTTTGAATCCCATCACTCATTGCACTAATAACAGATAAAAACTCGTGAATCCGATATTTTTAAACCCCTCGCAACACTGGAATTGTACATCAAAAAAACTTCCC
Source organism: Orchestia grillus (assembly GCA_014899125.1). Classification (NCBI taxonomy): domain Eukaryota; kingdom Metazoa; phylum Arthropoda; class Malacostraca; order Amphipoda; family Talitridae; genus Orchestia; species Orchestia grillus. The sequence continues at coordinate 39,048 of VOMN01113183.1, read as the reverse complement.
AAGTGGTCATGTGGTGCACCTAAACATTGATTTGATCTTTCCACGGTGGCAGACAGTCGCTGAAGGATCCATTAATCATTTAGGGTTTTGACTGCAAGTTTCACGGCCGCCGTAAATCTTCAGCGATCAAACTCGATGATTGAGCCAACTTTGATCCCGTTCGTAGGGCTTGCCTGGTGTTGTCGAGCTCTTTGTTGGGGCCTCTCCGTGGTAGACGATCGCGTGAACTTGCAGCGTCCGTCTTCGTCTTGGCCATAGCCACAGAAGAAGCCCTCCAGAGATGGTCTAAGTTACGGTTCTCTTCAAAAGTTGGTTTTGCTCAAAATCACTTCGTAAGGCTTAGGTTGGCTCCTGGAGGCTCTACCTGGTATCGCCTTTTGTGAAAAATGTCCCTAAAATCAATCGTTGGTCTCTAGCTAAAGATGTGAACCTTCAGTTTCCGATTGATGAAGAAGATTTTCCGGTGTTCAGTTATCATTAAAATCAATCCATCATTCAAAGTATCGAAAAAAAATTATCGAAGCGTTGCTGCGCGCATTTTTTACTCATAACTCAAATGAGCTAGAGCAAGATATGAGCCTTGAAACGTGTCGAACTGTGAGGTAGTTGGTAAAAAAGTGCAAATTGAAGTGCATGATGTATACGAGAGCTCGGACGTTTAAAAACGCACCGCGAGCTACACAGTGCACCTACATAGCGCACCTACATAGCGCACCTACATAGCGCACCTACACAACGCACCTACACAGCGCACCTACATAGCGTACCTACATAGCGTACCTACATACTGCATGCTGAACTTAAGAGAGCGCCAGTAAAACATTTGAATAATTACTTACTTTATGCTTACCGAGCAAAATATTTATTTCTTGAATTTCCCTGTTCTTGTAAAAATCAATGGGTTCAGAAGTTTACGTTTGATAAAACTTTCACCATTTGCAAAAAGTGAACTAGAACGTTGGCTCCTGTTTATTTAAACTCAGATGAGTTTGAAGTTGTTCAGATCTCACACTACAACTAAAAGTATGAATCTCCTTTAAAATAGTATTTCCTAAAAATTTCGATCAAATGCATTACATTTGTTGGCAACTTATGTATCTTCGGTGAATCTGTTCGCGGAAAAAAAATTAAATTTTTATGTTCCTCAGTGTAAATAGATTTCCTAATATCCTTGAACGTCCAAATTGGAATAACACATGATACAGGAATGCATCTTTACATCTTCCATGGGTTCAGCGAGTTGAGAACAACTAAAAAACACTCAAAAATTTCTCATAAGCAACTCTGAAGAAGTTCTAATCGGTGGACGAAGAACGATAGATTTTCTAGAAAAAACACATGAAAAATATACACCATTACAAATACATATGGAAAATATATGTAGACCATTACAAGTACATATGGAAAATAAAGACCATTACAAATACATATGGAAAATATAGACCATTACAAAATTTCAAGAAAATCACATGCAGAGCATGTCTATACACCACGCCGTACGAGGCTCGTAGCGTTCAAAAGTTCCATGAAGCCTCTCGATACCCGCAAACGTCGGCACCCGCAAACGTCGGCACCCGCAAACGTCGGTACCCGCAAACGTCGATACCCGCAAACGTCGGTACCCGCAAACGTCGGTACCCGCAAACGTCGGTACCCGCAAACCTCGGTACCCGCAAACGTTGGTACCCGCAAACCTCAGTATCCGCAAAGGTCGGTACCAGCAAACGTCGGTACCCGCAAACGTCGGTATCGGACTCGCCTCCCTCCAGTCTCGCAGCCCTTGCTACGCGTGTGTTTGTTTTTGTTCTGGAGGTTTGCCCTTACGCTTCAGAAGCGGTGCTGAGAAATGAATAAATTCCTTCAGTCGAAAGAAAAACAGATCTCGTCAAGAGTTTGTTTAACCGCGTGGAAGACTTACAACCTCAAGAAGTTGCGCTCCAAAATATCTACTGAGAGAGCCGAACAAATAAATGCATTGTTTTCGGTCAGTTGTTCTTCTTTACTTCCATTTGGTAACTACATACATTTCCCTGCATCGTTACTTACTCAAAACATTTTGAACTCATCGAATCGAGTTAGGAAGCTCATGAGGCAAGATTTGCCTCGCTAATTCGGGCTTCAGTCTACGACTTCCGCGTAAGGCCTGCACTCAAGTCAGTTTTGAGGCCCACTCTCATTCTCTTTCTGTGAAGTTAATCGCAGAAATATCTTGATGTGGTCATTTTCTTCACGACTTGCATCATTATCAGTTCTGGAAGTCGACAGTATGCATTTTTTCAATGATCAGTTTTAGAATAGTTTGCTTGAGGCCGAAATTTATACAGATATTTAAGTTATTAAATACAGATAGATTCTAAAATTACTGCATGTTACAGGGCTGAATCTCCCTTCAGTAACACGTAGGCACACGCTGTCAGAAAATCGTTATCGAATTCATACCAACTGTTTTTTATCTCCCATTTTCTTCTTGATCTTAATCTCAAATGCGAACTCATTACATGCTATCAATTTTTGACAGAAGTATTTTTTTCCATTCAGGCACTTCTAGCACCTTTAGCAGCAGAAGGCCAAGGCTTGGAGCATTCAAACACGCTTTTCAAGAAAGTACTTTTGAGTTTTCTTATTCCCTTACCCAGTAATAATCAGCACTGAGCGCTGCGCTATCCCTTCAGCTCCCTGCCAGCGTCCAACTCTGCTGGCCGTCTGCCATGTCGGCATCAGCGTGGGTCCGACAAATAACACAAATATGTATGAAAAATCGTATGGACCTCGGCGCCTTTTCCGACTTTAAAACGAGCGAACTGTAAAGTCGGGAGTTATGGAGACAGAAAGTTTCGTTAAAGATGGGTATCAAGAGCCAAGAAAGGAAAAGAAATCCTCGTTCTTCTGAGTGAGTTTAACGTTTGTTTAGAAATTGTCGAAAGACTTCACACAAGAGGCATTAGGTTTTCAAAATCTAGGGTAATCTCGAGGGGCACGGGGTGCGTGAAGAAAATTACCCATACCAATAGGCAAACTAATTTTTGATAAGTGTGGCAGATCAGAACATGTGCAAAAAAAATATGAACGGAAAAATTCAAGTACTTTAAGACTTGAAAAAATTAGAACATTCGTTTGAAACTAAAACTCGTCAGAAGCCCTCGAGAAAGAGATGACCGAAGTTGAGACGCAGCTGAGGAGCAAGAAGTGACGACGGACTCTAGCAGCTGTAGGGAAGAAAAAACAAGCGTAAAGGTCTTCAAGAACAGACTTTGAGCTTAAGTGATAGTATATATAGAGTGCCAGAAAATTATTTTTTCGTATATAGGGCTGTTTACAAAAGTTCAAGGTATATTTGAGGAAAATAATCATGATGTTGGTATTCCCTTGCTTAAGTAGTAATAAGTTTAAAAAGTACTGCTGGATTAAAATTTTTCATCTAGTCATTTTTATAATTTTCACACTGATAAAAGTGCCAACATCAGTGAATTTTGCCTAAGAGTTATTTCTGCCAAATTTTTTTGCACACGTGAAACCAAAGTGAATGAGTATCCTTCAGTACTTGAACAGTCAAATATGTAAAATAATGTATAAATATATGTAAATACTGAGTAAGTTTATCAGTGGTTCAGGAACGGTGAAAATATGAAAATATTTCATTAACCTGTTAACGGTCACTGCCCAGGTGGCCGGTATTGCATTCACACGGTATGTGTAATCGACAGCGACCGTGTGAATGCAACAACCACGCAGACATCATACGATGTCAACACCCATTAACAGCTTAAGAAACTGGTCGAAGCTGCAGCTCGATGGAAGAAAACCTTGGTGAATATTTCAAATCTATCAAACTTGTCCGAAGCTCCATGTAAGAAAAATTGTATTTCAGTCCAATGCTATCAGTCGAACCCTGGGAAAATCCCAAAGAAGACATGAAAATTCCGGTATCGGTGAAGTGTGACAACAAACCAGTCTGACCCAGTATGTAGAAAGACAAGATGCTTCCGTGAGAACAAAAAAATGTCGAATCTTCTTCGCAAAGACGCTCGGTGAGCCATGTTTTGAACTGATCAGGAACTGCTTCATTCTCTGCATCCCAAATGACAAACCTGGATTAGAAATTGTAAAAAATTCCGATACAGCGACACACACGGCTTCCAGAGAACAAAAACTCAGCCCGGTCGTAGCTTTGGCTGGTGTGACATCATGTGGACCAAAACTTCTAAAGTCCATCTGTCTCTATTCTTTGGCGGAATTTTTCATTGGCTTATTTCCGAGTTCTAAGACTTCTGAGTCACGTTTCAATAAAATGGAGCTCCCCGCTTCTGCCCGACGGGCTCATGAGTGATGTAAGGAAAATTTTAACGCGGTCTTGTCCACAGAATTCTGGCTCCCGAATTCCTGCGAAGTCAATCCTATGATCTTTGAAATGCAATAAATTTCACAGAGTGAGGCTCATTCTCGCTCCATTCGCACTCGCATTTGACTTAGTCGAAGTACACGTGGATCGAATCATCGAATAATAGATTAACATAGCGAATGTCTTAGAGAATTTTAGAGATACTTCAAGCTGTGTGCTGTTCGTGCAGTTTTAATTATCTTAAATTTTGATTTAATTCGGCAAAATCAATTTTAAAAACATACTGGCAACTATATTGACTATCAATTCCTCATTGGGTACATTTCCAACAACTCTACGACAACTTTTGAGAAATACAATATTCATTTCGTCTCGTTTTTGCCGCGCTACCCGTAGTAAATCGGCGTTTATATTATTGAAAATCTGACATGTTTGATCATTTGTGGCTTGGTTTGCTTGACGTAGCACTTACGCTTTCAATCTACGGACATAACAACCAAGTATTTACACAAGTTATAACTACTCTTGTACATCTTCTCCGCATTGCTCCTAAGCCAACCGGCCTAGATCACTGAAGCTGACCTACTAATGCAACTTATCAATAGTGATGCGAACCAAAGAATCACTGGCGGTCTAGTTTTTAAAATATTTTTTATTTAACGAGACTAAACAATAATTACGTTACGTGAGGCATGCATTTTAAGCGCAACTTCAGGCTACATAAGGTACTCGATATTTACTTCGGTGTGTGATGTACACTTTTTACAGTAATTTTGTAGATTTTTCAGTAATAGTGTTAATCATCAAAATGATCCCGCACAATAGAATAAAAGAAATTTCATGAGCAGTGCATTTCGTTGAAATATACTATCATGACGTACGTAGCTCACTGCAGAGTGACAGTCAAGACCTTTAAACCCTATCGCGTATTATGCTCACTAGGTACATATTTACTGCACAGATAATACAAGCATGCTTTAAAGATATCACGACAGGAAACTTTATTTTTACCAGTTGAGTAGTGTCACTTTTCCAGACATTAGTAGATCACTGTTCGTCGTAATTTTACTCTTAGTTTATTCGTTATAAAAATTTTCAAGATGTCATAACCTTGAAACGAAGAGTCAGTGCTTTCAGCGACACATTCTGGGGTTGAATAAAAATGCATCAATTAAATGATAATTTAAATAATCAGAATAAAAAGCGTAGAAAAAGTTCTCCATCGTAATGTTTCCATGTTCCTGCTCTAACATGAGCCCAGGATATATCTTTCTTCATACTTTAAAATTAATTTTTTTGCAGTGACGTCATTTGTTTGGAAGTTCTCACAATTAATGTACAAATTAATAGTCGTTGAGTAGAATGATGACGATAAATCAAACAGGAAATTCGCTCCAATTGCACCATGGAAGAAACCGTATAAAAAAGCAGTAATTTTCCAACTTGATGCGATAGAGGTAGAGTATATTTTCACTAGAGCTATTTTTTTAAACTGCTCGATGCCTCCTCGTCACGTAAAAGGCGAGTCGATCTAGCTGCAGAGGTTACTTTTTTGCGGCTCTATTCTGTGTAGTTGAGACCGAACGCAATCTTCAGGTCGATCTGAACGATGTGATTGCACAGAGGAGCTCCCTCGCATGCCCGAGCTCTCGGCGCTGGTTTCGTTTAAAAGCTTCGGGAAATACTGAGCTGATCTCAAAATTGCTTCTAGCGAATGGAAGTCCCTGAACTTAACTTACAACTGAGCATCTCAATGAACGCGATAGTTATTTTCTCAGCACCGAGAAAAGATACATCCACCAATGGTTTTACCTTCCATTTCTTGAGTCTTGTGGTCAAACATTTTTAGTAAAAGTTTTTTTTTGGGGAATTCAACTCGAGTAACGGGTAAAAACGAGTATTTCCATTTTCAGGAATGACATGTTGGTTGCCCTAACGAGAAGAAGTGGCAAGAGCTTTAATCTGTAGGCACGTTTTTTTAGAAATATCGCCAATGTCTCACTTCTGAAACTCACTTCGTCAAATGCAACTATATTTTTATAACCGTTGAGCGAAGGTTGAATGTTTTCAGAGAAAAAATGCGATAATGAGTTTTTTGAATCTCAATTTATCAATAAGCGTTTCTAACTGCATACGAACATAGAGATAAACGATATGATGTATTCGTCAGTGATGCAAAGTATAGATTATACAAGAACGACGTCTAGTTTCACTGTGAGATGGTGCTTATGTGTCACCCCTCATTCGGCAATACACCTTCCTTAAACGGAAGATGAGGTAGAACAACGGCAAAACCTTGGCATAATTATCCCTAAAAATCTCAAGCATGACAAGGAAGTAGAACAAAGGTCAAGAATACGAGCAGAATAATCGGTTTGACTGCAAGAAACTCCAACTAAAAGTTCAAAGACATTATACTACCTCTCTATAAGGCATTAGTCCGACCACACTTGAGATATCCCTTACCATTCTGGACTCCAACCGTACGATGAGAAATCAATCAGGAACGGAACCGAAATTTAGCGAATTCAGCATAAAACAACATACAGTAAATGATTCCTGGTCTAAGGAACCTCATCTACGCGGTGATAGGCGGCAGTGTCGCAGATAGGAAACTGAACATCGTATCGTGAATGAACGCGATCTAAATAAAATTGAATGCTTTGTTCGATTGCGTACGATATGGCAGTATTCTGGTTAACATAATTTGGCTGTGAATAGTTATTTACAGAGAAAACAACGCGGAAAATTTGTGATCCATCAAATGATTTACTGGAAAAATATCATTCATTCTAAGAACAACTATGGCAAGCCCTTCATATATGGCGAGGCCCGTATACCGCATACTAGTGGACGCGCCCCGCCTAAAATGGCGGGTCAAATGATCTTAATTTATTAAGATACCTCCTTATTTACGGTAACTCTGGCATGAAACAATATTATTTTCAGTACCACTAATAGAGATTGCCCGATCTGACAGTCTCGCTATGAAATAAGAAATACGGACCAGGGAATTTTCTTCTATATAAATCCTTATAAGGGTTACAAAAACGGACGGAGAGACAGACAGACGGACGGATGAAAATACCGACCAACCACCCAACCAGGCGACCCAGGGTAATTATTATAAAGTGGGATGTGTAATTGACCCCCACAATTTAAGAAGGAAACTTTTTTTGGCTTCTTCCGAACTTTATTTCAGTAAATTGAGCATACGAGCGCTTTTACGCATGTTATGAATTGATCGATATGTACTCTGATTAGGTGAAAGAAAACAAATTTATATGCAAACTAAAACCAACCGCGTTAAAATCTGCCCATTCGTTGTTGAGTTATTGACATTCAAAGAAAGGGTTGGTGTTTTTGCGGCCACCCCGTATATATGATACATTTAGCATACATTGTATCATATCTTGCTCCTTTATCCTTATCAGAGGCCTAAAGGACCATAACTTCTTGTTTCACGAGGAACCTTCTAGATATTTGTACAAAGCTATACGTAGCCTCACTGCACGCGTATCTAAGGCTACAGCCAGTTTTTTTACAAGGCTACACGTAGCCTCACTGCACGTATACCTAAGGCTGCAGCCAGTTTTTTTTACAAGGCTATACGTAGCCTCACTGCACGTATACCTAAGGCTTCAGCCAGTTTTTCTTACAGGCTAAGCGCAGCCTTAGCGCCAAAATCATTAGGTCGTTAAAGGGTTAAGCAATCAGGCTCGACGCAGCGCGCAGACGACATCTCATTACCGAAGCAGCTACTCTGAGCAGCCTGGGGCCTACCCTCTGGCTCATTGAATTCCCTGGAGGGGCCCAAACGTCTCTTCAATTAAGATGATTTGCAGATCGTCGTATCCACTTATGAAGAGGAAGACGAAAACACGGAGCTATCCCTTGCAGAAGTGCATACGACGTGAAGATGTGTTTTTCACTTGGTTTCCATCCACTTTACGCAACTTGTGGTTCATAAAACCACTGGCTCAATAACAGTCATATGTTTTGTTCTCTGCAAGACTTTCGCTTTTGCTGGGAGAATTTTTTTATTGCATGTCTGTGGCCAAAGCCTTAGGTTAGGTTTGATTTCTCAAAACGATCCTAACTTTTATGATCAAAAGACGAATGTTTAAAAAAAATGTATGTCGTCTGATTTGCAATTACAAAAAATAATTTCTCAAGTCCCAAGTAAACTACTTATGAATTTGTTACTGAAAATGAATGCACGATAAACTTTCTACCTATTTTTTTCTGATTCAAATACGAAATCTTTTGCTTTCTCATTCAGAAAATATTTTTGTGCGTCTAAGGAAGTCCCGAAATCGCCGTCAGCCAAAAATCAGTGTATGCGGTAAAAAAGTAAAAAGTTACGTATATTTTTCTCTGCCATATCCTGTGCAAGGCTAATTATACTCTAGGAATTTCGTTTCCGCGAAAGAACACACACACATTCTGAAATTCAATAATCCTACTTATTAAGCGTTAGATCAGTTTCGCCGAACTATAGCTCTATCTTTTTATTTATTTCTTTTAACACGCTCTATTTACTTCTTATGTCATAAATATTTTCCATGCCATTTGATGCTAGATTCGGCTTATACCGCTAAATCATGGATACGACTGTAGAGCGGTTGTTCGCTGAAACCGACCTAGAACTCGACTGTGGGGAGGGGCGACTGTACAAAGTTTTGGTACAGAACTTATTGGGCTATTTTCTTCGCAAAGATTTAATTAATGAGTACCGTGCTCTCATTTGAAAACACTCATAACGGTCTCAAATTTGTAACTTAAAGCTTTCGTTTTTTCTACAGAAACCATCATAGACCAATAGCAACAGCAGTTTTGAAATAATGCGAGCTTTATTTAAAAAATAATTTCATTCACTAAACGTCTGCGTAAGTTTTCTGCCTGTAAGTTATTTTGCAACCCGTAGCGCTTTGTTTAGGATTTTAATGTGTGAAACATTTACACTTGCGAGCGTAAATTGCTACCTGCCGCCTCTGTCATAGGGCCGCCGCAAAGGAACAAGAGGCGTTGAAATTCAGATCCTTGATGTCTTCTCCAAACGCACAGTCATTGTGTCAAGCCTACAGTGTCCCTGAGCAGGAGTTTTAATTACCAAAAGAAGCCTCGTTTCCAGAGACAATTTAGCTACTCCAGTAAGGTTACCTTGCAGCCGCGATGTCCTCGTTCTAAAGTCTAATAAGTTTTTTTGGGAGATCTTCATTATGAACATCTGCATCAGAGCTCTTCGGCAATTCCGAAAAATACTGGGCGGTTTCAATGAGGCAGCAGATTTATGTTTTGGGAACAATTTTAATATGCTTAAATTTTATGTTATTTTTCTAGCATGCGCTCTCTTATTTAGTATTTTAGGCAAAATGATTATCCACATCGTATAGAATCAACCTACTCTGCGTTAAGCTTCCTACGTTTTACTAAACTAGGTCCTTAAATTTTAAAATTGAATCAGTAAATACTATGTTCGTTTCCCCGTTCCTAGTTGATGAGTGCAGACACGAGCTTTCTTTTTCTTCTGCACTTGAAGCGCAGAATTGAAATTGAATTCTAGATTCACTCCACAGTCTAGCTGGGCATCTTCACATTCTATTCGATTTCCAGAGCAATAAAGTTAGACGCTGCATGAGCGGACGATTTGCCAGCAGCTATACAACTCGAAACAATACTAATGACTAACTACGATTTGTTCTAGATGCCAAAGTTAGAGACGTGCTAGAAATGATGTGAATTAGTAATGAAAAAGAGTTAGAAATTTAAGTAGAAACAGCGTGAGCGTGCGGTTTGACATGGTGCTACAGCTCGGAACAAGGACACTGACTAATCGCAAAGTGTGCTTAACTCGGTACGTCGGTCCCAGCAAAAACTAGAGGGTGAAATTCTCGGCTCGTTTATCGATTCTCCATTTGAGAGATTCGCTTCGCGTGCAGTACAAAACTTGACTTTTCTAAATTCAGAGAATCTGCTGCTCTTGTATTCTGTTAAGGTCTGTAAAACAAAGGCGAACTTTTCCGCCTTCACTGAATAATGCAAGTGACTCGTTCCAAAGAATTCAGATTGTTCTAGATCTTCTTTCAGTCACGTTTACCGTCTTCTGTAGCTTAGAAGCAAATAATTTTCTCTTTATGCTTTCAGAAAGCTAAGAATGTTGAATTTTTATATTTTACTTGAGAGATAGAATAAGAATGTAAAATATTACAGGTTTACCTCATTGCGCGCCCGTTTTATGGACTCATGCGCCAGTATTATACACAAATTATATTTTCATCACATCGAAAATATAGCTTTAAAACTCAGGTAGCAATCTGTCCTATTATTCATCAAATTTCATTTGAGCAGAAAAATTCATTGAATATTACCACACTATTTCGTTCAAGATGTTCAACGATACCCGCTTCTATCACTGCTGGAGGATTGTACGATACTTATCGGCAATTATATGAAACAGTGCACCCGATAAACTTACCTATATATTTCGACAACGTATATTTCAGGTAATTTTATCACTTACTATCGGAGCTTACATTTGATTTGAATAAAATTTGAGATTCTTTGTGTCTCTTTGCCTGATTTAAAAGTAAATTCTTGCATCTTTTTATCGTACCAAATTTGTTCCGCTGGAAAAATTACATCCTTTGACCAATCTGGAAGATCTGAGCAATTTTCATTTCCTGCGGTAATTCAGATAGAAATAAATTTCTTTGATGTTCATTGTCAGTCAGGAATAAATATGCTTAAAGAGGAAGCTCCGTAGCGACTTCAAAAAGCGTAGAGTATTGTACTTGGTATCAGTCACTTAAAGTAGATGCACCATTGGAAAAATACCCTGTCACTGAGTCTAAATTCTCCATTCCTCGTTGCCTTCCTGTAGTATTATTCGTATTTTCACTCTGCATACATTGAATCCGAAGCGACCCATTATCATTCAGTTCATTCGTTTGATGTTCGGACGTCAAATTAAACAGTTTTATTCTTTTATTCACTAGACTCTATTTACTCTTCGAGTCTAGACACATGCTTTTTTGAGACGCAAAATATTTTTCTTGTTTTGCGTGAACCACACAGTCTTTCTTTTTTGGCTTCTTTTCAGCACTGATATCGTGACCGAACAAGGTTAGAAAGAAGACCGTCTAAAAACGCGACTCAAGCCCGAATAGCGTTATTCTTACGCGCTCTCATCTATTTGGTCAGGACTCCCCTCACGACTACGCCTCCAGCAGGGTAAGGCTGAGGCACATAACGTGTGTTTTCCTGTACTGATGTTGGCGATGTTACTGTGCAACTCCTACATCAATGCGTACATATGTACATATGTACAGGGTTTGTGATGTTTGGACGTATCTGTAGTTGAACGTTTCAAACATTTGTTATTTCTTGATCAGCTGCTTCGATCAACGAAAAATCATGCTCCAAACGGGTTTACCATCATTGCTGAAAGCATTTTCATCTAGACTTCATTAGATGAAGCTAACACTGGGAGGTCGAAAATTGCTTCCGAGGCCATTGCTCAATAAGAATATTTCGGATCACTTAGTAAAAGTGTTAAGCTGTTTTCCGTTTTCTTTTCTTGCATTGTCTATGAAAGCTTCACCGATTTTGCACCTACCCAACAATATGTTAGATTAAGTTACACTGAATAGAGCAGATCACAATGAAATTTGCATTTAGGAAGTAATCTTCAAATATTTACACTTATACGACCGTATACGAAGAAACTCATGTATCTGTATGGCTATAACTGAACTTTTTTCAGCGAAACCATCAATTAATTTTCCATCAAATTTCTGTGAGTAACATCAAGTACGATATGTCATCAATACTTACATTTAAGCGTAAGGTAGAAAATAAATTTAAAAACAAGATTAAAAATACTTTTTGTCGGGTGAAAACACTATTTGTTATACCCATCAGTAGACTCTTTAATAATTATTCAGGCGCTCTAAGTACATAATTCCGTTGGTTTATGAAGTTACCCTTGAAACATAAAACCATGAATGAAAAGTATCTAGCAGGAACACCAAACTCGGATATTTCAAAGAACCATAAAGGTTCCAGTTTAACACATTGAAAGACATTTTGCTGACAATCAACTTTGGACCTTGGAAACTACTAACCTTCCAGCAAGATGGGTTGACAGCCCATACTGCAAATGTCGCTCGCGCTTGGCGCAGAGATTATCTCCTTAGGTTCTGCTTCAAAGAGATGTGGTCGTCCTGTTCTCCGGATCGTAACCCAGTGGACATTTCTGCGTGTTCTATACTCAAAGCAAAGAAATTTTGCAACGAGTGCTCCCGGCTGCCCGGGAACATTCACAGCGCAGATGCGAGGCTACTATCTAAATAAATGCGAGTGTTCAATACATTTTAACATTTCCGTTTCTTAGTAATGTTCATGAATCAGTATACATATTTTCCCCATTTTAATAAGTTGCATTCTTAAGTTATTCTATTCTTCATATTTATTTCCATACCCATGCACTATTTCCCCTGTACAGTGAATATCCAAGTTGAAAGCATCTCTTTCATCCATTTTAATTTCGCGGTCTACTAAAAGCGAAGAAAGACAGAAGAAGCTTCCTGCCCGCCAGAAATTCTCGCCTCTTCTGCGGCTCATGTCTTCAGGATAACCCACGCCAGCCTCATCTGCAATGCCGCCAGCCGCTCGCCCGGCACTCGTGATCAGCGGCACAGAGACATCGTTCGCGTGTCTTGCATGCCATGAGAAAGCTGTCACTAAGACGTGTTTGTGGCCGTGTTTACCTTCGTCCTACAGTAAATATGCTCTAATTTACAAGACGTTCTTTGAGGCTCTGCTATTTGCGCTTTGAATTCTGGAATTGCGGTGTGTAGAGCAAGTTCATTCACGGTGATCGTAAAGTTTTGAGACGAGTTTCAAGAATTTGGGCTGCATTATTCAAATGGCGAAATTGAAAATTTGAGAATCACTCAAAACACGGTTGCAATACAAAATTTCTGAAGCTTGATTAATATTTTCTTTGATATATTGTTAATAGTACGTGTATGCCATATCTAAGCACATCTAAGTCATTTTACTCGAATGAAGATTTTTAATGCATGAAACCTTAATACGTTATAAAACAGAGTAAATCTAAAGTGATTTTAAGTATACGACTCAGATTCACGTTTCACCTAAATGTAGTACAAAAATAAGGAATATATATTATATTTCAATTACTTTGATGGTTCCATTATCAGCCGACACGAACTCTTAAAAAATATGAGACGTGGCCAAAGGATATGAATTTTAAAAATTTTTTTTAAATTGGGAGCACCAGTAACATGACTTTTGTCTTAGCACTGAAGATGTTTTATTGCACTGAAATAACATGCGGTGACTGAAACTTTCCTCACAGTTAGTTTCCCTTTGCTAAAAGAATATTCCCATCATTATGATGGTAACATCAACTCCCTGGTGATTTAAGGAAGAAAATAACCACACTTAAATTACATGACATAAACAACGTACGAAACCAACTTTTAGACCACCATTGCCACTAAATACTTGATTAGTTTTGTGGCAAAATTACTTAACTTCTACTTAATTAGCGTGAAGATTAAACTGAGAAATTTTTCTCAGCGTTTTTTATTCCTGGTATCTTAAATGTAAGCTTCCTTAGCAAGACTAATTTAGAGCGAAACATCAAGACCAACACAATTGATTTCGTCAGCACGAATTATATTTTCGGTCATGCTGAAATGATGATGAGCCTTATTCATAAACATGCTTTGTTTGTTCTAACATTCCTCAGGAACTCAGAATAAGTTCGAACGCTACATATTTATAAAAGACGAATGTTCGGATTATTCGCTAGAGCATAGGTAGCTCGTGCTAAAAACACTGGGCAAAACTGAAGTTGAACTATCAATTAACAAATCAATTGTAATGAAATTATTCAGCCCCTGTTTCAAATTGATTAAACAAAGAGAACGTGCTAATAAAAAATATGTCACTGATTTTACAACCTTTAAATGACAGAACTACACTTGCATTGTTTGCTCAATGAGAGGATACGGTCTCGGCTTTACACGCTTTCGATAATAGAAGAAAGGCCAGTAACTTCTCATCAGAGAGGGATGAGGGGGAGGGAGGGGGTGGAAAGGTTAAGCCAATTGAGTCCTTAAATGAATTTGAGAAACACCCGCAAAGATTGCCTTTTATAACAAGACTTTGGTTCCTGGCAAATAAGCGTTGGGAATTTTCTATTGCAATCAATAGAAAAAGCCCGAAATTCCTATAAAATTTGGCGCTTGTGTAATGTACTTGTATTTTATTTGTTACTAGAATTGATTGGAAAATACATAATTCGATAATTCATTCACCTAACTGCCGAAACGAAGGCCTAATATGAAAATCATTTTTTAAATTATGGTTGGTTACAAAAAAATTGAAAATTGTGGTTGTAGCCCATGATTAAGATAAGAATAAAACTGTACTACATAGTGTTACCTAATTCCAGCATTTGTGGTTATTGACAATTTCACGTACCAGGGCGACGGGCAGCTCCTGGACTTTGCCGAGGTCTAGGGTGCGACAAGAGAATTTGCTGGTTTGTATTCGTTGCTAAATAGTAGGGCATGGTTGGACGAGAATGAAAATGGTCTCATTCAAAAAGCTAGTTCTTAAGGTTTCATGATTTTTTGGATGAGAAACCGTAATGGGTTGAAGCATGGCGAAATGCACGATTAGAGTAGATGCCTAATATTCAAATGAACACACGATCATCGCCACTCAACGCGCCTTTCGTACTCGCTCTAATCTCGCTCACACAAATCGTGTTCCTTATTATTTCCGCAATCAATTATTTCCTGCGATGGACTACTTGTTAACTTTTGTGAGGTATTTGCTAGAAAAACTCTAAAATTTTAGCGTTCAATCCATTTTTCTTGGAGGAATTTTTTTGCATTTTCACATTCATACTCACATGTTTAGAAAAAGAGAGTGCTTAGAAAATCTCTCAATCTCTGGCTTTACAAATTATGTTTTGGTGATTTTGTTCCTGTTCAACTTATTTAATTTAAGTAGATATCTTGGCTCTATTCTTCAGGCCCACAAATAGATAGATATAAAAATGTCCACAGTACTAGTTTGAGAAAATCATCTCTCTAGTATTTTTAAGCGATGGAACACCGTTAGAAGTTAGCTGTTTAAATTTTTTAAATCAATTAGAATTCTATCCACACTCATACTGAAAGTAAACATACAGCAAATATGAACGCTAGTGTAACATTTATCAACGTACCGAGGCTTTCAACACATGACTGCACTGGCAGAATGTCTTATACTAATTTTTTTTATGTCTATCCGACCCGGAGAAAAAAGGCTACTACATTACTTCAAGGGATAAACTTAGGAAATCCGGGCAATCCAATCTTTATGAAAAAATTATCCTTGTAAGAATGAGCCGCTTAGAAACTCTACCGACTCCATTATTGCAAGATCCCACTTAGCAACTCTTGGTGAGAGTTTTAATCTTTGGGACGTTCTAATTTCCTTGCTGATCGCTTAAATTCCAGTCACTAACATCAAGAGCCTCCGTACCCATTCAGATTCTCTGGTAAGTTTTCCAAAGAAAATCGGGGCTGTGAGTCGTGAATCTTATGACCTGAGGTGCTGCTTTGAAGGCAACTTCTCTTGAACCGTGTTTTGGAGAGCACGTCACACACAAAGGCACCTATGACTCATAAAACATTTTTAGTAAATAGTGTGATCATAGCAGAATAAAGTCAGCTGGGGATTAGAGAAGAGCTAGTATATGCTGCTCCGGTACCATTGATGCAGTGTGGCCACCAGTACCCTGAATGGATTTAATGTTGAGTTATGCTTAGATGACGAGGGAATTTTTTTTCTCTCTCTCCTCATATTCCTCATGTTTCTCTCTCGAAACCACGCTGCTCTGCCCTCTTATTTATAAGAAAAATGTTAGCAGAACACATTTTTTAATCTAAAATTTTTGGCATCTTAACAAATTTTTAGCTTCAGTGTTTTGGTTGATGTTATATGAGTAACTGTGACAATTAAAACGGACAATTCTGCCACTTTTTGAGAAAACTTTTTGTTTCAGTGAGAAAACTCTCAGGCGATCCCTGGTCATGTCGATTTCAGTAATTATTTCTGAAGTATTTTACACACAGAGCGATCGCACCACATTTTGAAATTCGAAATTACAAGCCAGTGGAAGTTTTTTTTCGTTCGTCCTAAATAATGTATGCTCAAATTTGTGAATAAATACTTGAAAGTGGAGCTACTTTCAGTGTTGAGATAGTTCGCACGTTAGAACAAAGAACGAATTTGTCCTTTGTCCTTTCACGTAGTATTTTCACCACAATTCCAAGCGCTTCGCAGAATTCATCAGCGTCAACGGGTGCACCACAACGAGCAATAACAGCGGATGTGTTGCAATAACAGCGGATGTGTTGCAATAACAGCGGATGTGTTGCAAGTTTGCAATAGTGAATACTACACGTACAGCAACAGCGAATACAGGAAGTCCCACGAAAAACGGAACCCGAAATGAAAATAATATAATTCGGAAACTATTCGCATCTTTTTTATTCTGTTCGACCATATTCTCCATTGAACGCTTTTCAACAAATGCTATACGTTTTGATGAAAAATCTTTAAAATGAGTACCTGCAAAAACTCTACTGAAGGCTAGCAGAAACATGTTTGCTAAGGAAATCCAAACAATTAAATGTGTAAGTGTCATAACGTGTTAGAAATCACTTTGTTTCTGTAGAGCTGACAACTCTATGCTGGTGATGGAAATGACTTTGGTCAACTACGACAAATGTTTTCACAGCTTGTAATCTATATCATAGAATTCGTTACTGAAATGATTGCACCCGATATGTTTACTCACTTTAACGATTTTGTGCAGCGGCTTTCCATTGATGGACCTTCAGAACACAACAAAAGATCTGTACAGGAACAAAAAAGTTTTGTCTGTTAAGTTTTGATGCGATCTCATTAGGAGGAGTTCAAAAACTGCACACACCGGATGATCGAGCGGCTTTCCAGCGGTGGCAAAGCTGCGTCCACAGGAATCGCTTTCATGAGACCAACCGTCTCGTGCATCTCTCTCAGCATTTCCTGAGACCAAACAGAGATCACTCCGCTAGGTTCTCTGAACTACTCGTCCAAAGTCCATGAACGCTCATGTTTTTTCTTTGTTCTCATTGTAAGGTCAAACTCACCCGTGATTTTAGTTCACGTGTCAGCTGGAAAACTTAGAACCTTGAGCTAAGTGACTGAACGAGGGTAGAGAGATGTGTCAACATCACGCTAGAAGAAGTAAACTTCCACAAAACCTGAAAATTCTGTAGTTTTATTCGGTAAACATTGATGACATCAACGCCCGGCACGCATCGAAAACGTGGGGTGTGGGAAGAAAAATAAGCAGCGGCTTCGGTCTCGAATCAAAATCCCAACTATTTTGTATATCGTGTACAGAAATGTTGACCATTCTAAAGACCAATGATAAACCGATTAGTAAATATTACAAAATCAACTACGTAAGCAATTTTCCTTAACATCTTCCATCATTTGTATAATCGCACACGAGAATGATATTTTGCAGTTTTCTTCCTCTTACATAATACATTTTGTAAACATCCTCGCTATGTGTGCGCATACGATCGCGTAATATCTTCACGAAAATCCAAGAAACTACACGGGAATACGGGCTAACGTGAGTGTTGATTTAACTCGCGTAAACATTACGTGATACGACGCTTGCACTCTCTGAGGTCAGAGATTAAAACAAATGTTATCCGTACAAATGACTCATTGGCCAAAAGGCAAATAAATTAAAAAGCAGCTGCTTGATTGATGGCGTCAATTTTATCAGGAAATATCTCATAACTGTCAAGCGTAATTCGTACCCAAGAATAATATTTCTTTTGCGAAAACAGAATTATCCTTGGTCATCTGTGTATTTCTTCTATGAATCATGTGTTTTCGCATACTGTATCAGGGGATTTTGTGCTAAAACTTCTTCGCTAATGCAAAATGCCTTTTTTGGCTGTGAAATGTGCATCGACTCAAACTCGTTCGAAGCACAAAGCGCTCATCAACTTCTCATCTTCGAACTTTCCAGGGTCATTTTTTTCATACAATAGGACGAAACTTTCTCGTTCTTGGAACGTGAAGGCGATCATCACGAGATATTTTACCAGTTTCGTGTGCATGCTTGTGCGAACTCTATCATTGGAACTTCATAAATCATAAAAATGCTTATTTATTTTCAGTAATAGACAAAAGAAACAACTACTTTTGTCCGTTAGGCTCGGTAGTTTTTTTTCCTGCCTCAACTTAACAAAACCGTCGCCAGTCCCGACGAAGCTCAACAATGCAAAGCGATCAATGAAGAGTTCATTGACGATATTATTTTCTCCACTCTTGAGACGTTTCGTCCACTGATGAAGGGGGAAGCGTGTCGCCCTAACGATCGCATTTGAGCTCTAACTATGTGCTGTAGGCATTAGTGGCCCGTGCTCCTGTGTGCCCAGAATATTCCCCTCTCAAATGCTTGTGAAAAATTCACTGAGTTACAGAAGAGACTGCATTGTTAGGGTGTATGGAGGAGTTCGATATTCTCAAATTTTAACAAATTCTAAGCGCTCAAAAAGATATTACACTGGACAATTACTAACGTTTTAGTTCTTGAAGTGTTCGTATAGTTGATGAAGATAATCGAGCCTTGGTTACTACATATTTTCACATCCATGCTATTTGACATAGGTATTTAAACAGACACCTTAGTAAACTTCCAGGATATGGATTCGAATTTTCCAAACCTTCCTTGTAAAGAATTTACTGAAATATACAATTCCAAAAATTCTTTCGAAGTCAGTTTAAGTTAGTGTAATTGAGCAGCCTCTAACACCACCATTTGAATAAAGGCTGTGCAAATTAACAAGAATGGAAAAGTTTCAGTGAACACATCGCACCCGAGTCAGAATCTCGACAGCCAGAGGCAGTTTCACCGCATAACTTCTGCTAGTGAATGCAATTAACGCATCCAAACTTGCTGGAGGCTCCGCGCTCTCAATTATTAAAGGGTCTTCCTACAAAGCCAGAGTTCAGCCTCACAAGAGAGATCACAAAACGAATATTTTGAGCGAAAATTTGCCAGAACTTTGCGAAATACATACGCTTGCCCACGGATAATTTTGGGAGCGCGACCTTCAAGCGACCCGTCATTCTGGACGTTGGATTTCGTCTCAAGTACAAGACCAAAATTTTCGCTGGGGGTCGTGCGACCGATGTGTTAATTTTGCCTGTCGTAGGCCGTTACCGGTGAAAGTGGTTGACCTCATCACATTTACTACATCCTTGTACGGTGGGCCATTAAAGCAAGAAAATAAGATTCTTTCTCAGAACCTATGGTGTTGAAGAAGTAAATACTTTAATTGCAGACAATTTTGGGCTGCTACTGTTGGCAGAGTTTCTGGATAGGTAACGTAACGGTTCTTTTACATGAATTGTCATTAATACCCTCGATCGTTTGACTACTTAATTAAGCTTTTAAAGTAAAATCATTTTTTATAGGTGAAGGTGAAAAAGACAAATACATGGTCATCCCCCTTTCTTGAGAAGAATACCATAATTATTGATACATTATTGTATTACTCTAATGTTTTCTTAAATACAATAATACAGTGATTCCACACACTTCGTGCTCCTAGTCTTCTCAGTTAAAAAGATCGCTCTGCCTTAGCATGTAAAATTTTATCTCAACATTTGCGAATGAAAATAACTAGGACGGGGGACAATAAAACTTTTTCATAATCTTATGAATTATCTCATTCGAATATATTGGAAATACAGGTAAAAATATCTGTCTACAAGCACTGATAAAATCTGATCATCAATGTGTGAACGAACTCTTGCAAATACGAGTATAATAGAAATAAATGTAGAGCTCTCAGAATCAATGTTCCTCTGTTCACGCGAGGTAATTCTGTATAATTTTCCAATGGTGGCCCGAGCAGTGGAACCAATTTCCCATGCAGTCTAATAATCAAAGTTCCGTGGTTCACCGTCGGCAAATCTCTGGATTATGTAACGCAGTCTCTGATTACTTTGGAGTTCGACGTACTAGCTGCAAATTACTACGTTCATGATTGTCATGATTGAGAACAGCTGTGTTGTAACTGCTCCACCCACTAGACTGTTACATGTGAAGAGAATTAATCACTCGCATGAACGATTTTAAACGACTATTATTACTGAAAGGCAGTGTCGAAATTCTGGTGGAACTGACGAGACTTCAATTTCTCTTTATGGAGAAATAATATTTGTGTGAGAGCTTCTTCTCATGAGCCTGAACGTGAGATTCTCTTCAAATAGAATTCCTATTTTATAACCTATCAGCAGTATTTATAATACTTCTGCAGTTCTAACATGAGTAAAAAATTATTTATTAGGTTACCAAAAGAACTACATTTGAAGTAAATTAAAAAATACATCTTAGAATTTATTTGATAAGCTTTATGGTTTTGTGGAAAAATTACCTGAATTGCGATCAAATTTAAATGACTGTTCGGAAGAGAGTGCAGCTTATAGTTAACATGTCGGCTAGTTGTTTATTTTACACATATTCTGGTGCTAATTGATCTTATAATGGAAAGAGGTTAGAATTCAAAAACGTGCCATTTAAATTTTGAACCAAGCGGTGCCTTCACCTACAGTATCTTGAGAAGAGATCAAGTGAAAATCCATGGAGAACATAGAAAAAAGTATAATTGAAAAATTTTCTGCTTCTGAAACTAAGGATGCATCAGTTTTGTATTCACTTCCTGAAAATTTATCCTAATTTATTCCTAACGCATATTTAACTGTTACCTATTTCTACCCGCACTTAGTAATATAATCCCATGATAACCATCAACAATCTAGTGCTCGTGGGTTTCAAGCATTTGCAAGCAGTTTATGTTACACAAGATGATTCTATGTTGCTATAGCGAGTAGTGCGAACACTGAATCTAGGGAAAATAAAAAAGCCCTAATGCTGCTCACGGGCATGGCATGCCCGAGTGTTTTTTACAAAGTGAAAAAACCACAAAGTTTGCACAACCAAAATAGCTAAATCAAATTGAAAAATAACTGCAGTTTCGCAATGAAAAAATATCATTTGGGGTAAAGATTATTCAAAAGGGGACGTAATCTTAAAATGAAGGAGGTCTTAAATCGAATATTGCACCGTTCAAATCAGCGGATAAGCATATTTGATAGATGTGAGTTAAGGTAATTTCAAGAAATTTTTACAACAACCTTTTTATAATACGTTGCATATTTAAATGCTCGACATTGAATATTTCGGTATTTTGCTACAACAGTATTCGATCCTTTTTTCAGTCATTGACCATCGTTAACTAAAACCAAAACAACTGAATAAGTATATAGTCCGGAAGATTTAATATAAATTCGAAAATAGACCACACGACTGCTCTCATTAAGAAATCTATTACAAAAAGTACATTCCGTGGTGTCAAACTGGCGATATGAGAGCAGAAATACCATCGCTTGACACTGCTCGAGGGTAGACTTCTGAATACGTTCAAATTTTCTCCTAAGGACAGATTAGCGTCGGCGCCTGAGACGCAAGACGAGCGATGTTTGGACCACCAAGTCACAATGGATCGCTTCTGCACGGAAAAATGTGAGGAAAATTTGGTACCCGGATGTATTTTCCGTCGTGCCAAATAGAGTCTGCAAAGAATACATAAATTTATGCACTCTGTGTTATTTTATAAGCTTTGACGACATATTTACAAGCCTGCGTTATTCTTCACATCTGGATACATTATCTTGCATATATTTGGATGCACAAATCTAAATCAGATGCATGCAAAAAATTTATCCATGCAAGAGGTACCCATTTTGAGACAACCGAAAACGCATCCGAGGGTAAAATTTTACTCGCTAATTTTCTCAGTGCAGTTGTGTAAGAGGAACGATATTTGGATCGTCTAAGTCCGAAGACTACCTCTACGGTGGACAGAACTTCAACTCGTCGTAACCGCTCCCTTTTTCCGTCATGTTTCCATTAACACTGCCGACCCATTTCTTCAATGAGGGCGGATGGGCGCGAGAGACACGGCATTGGGCATCATCGTCGGAGCTGCGAACGTGAATCGGGGCTTTAGAAAACCTGGCCACGCCGAGTCAGCACGACGGCCATCCAGCTCATTCTTAGTGCTCACATTTCATCTCGTTCAAGCCTGGCTCACCGATGGTATGTAAATAATGTGATTTAAAGATATTTTAAAGCATAGTTGATCTGATTTTATTAGTTTGTTCATTCTCTACAGGCCTCATAATAGGTCCTTCCGTTTCTTGGCCGGAACTAATACGCTCGTACTTATTTTAGTATAATTAAAAATATGATACTGTTTTAAAATACTAATGGTACATGCAATGTTGTATTATCACATAAAATGTATAATAACGTAGTATACCGTTCGGCTAGAAAATATTACACAAATTTCGAAATAGCTCGCCCTCCCTCACTGAACTGTCAATGTACGTGGAGACACTGATCAAGAATCCGTTAGCTCGCTCCTTAAGTAGGAGTTAAATACGCTTCTTACACCCCGCAGACTACCTGAGAACTGCTATTTTGTTTAGCATCATAAATTACAAAACTTAACCATTGCGATAGACGGTGACACGCTGGGGTGTCATGCACATGCTGGGATCGACATGAAAAAGAGGATAAATCATATCTAAGCTCTAAGTCTAGGGTTGAAGGCTTGCCTTTGAACTTCAAACGCGTAAAAAAATGCCCTCTAAAACTTCTGTATTTCTTTCAGATTCCATGTTTATGCCCGTGGGAAAATAAAAAATGAAGAATAAGCCTGCTATGCTTTCCTTACTATCATATTTTCGTTGCTAAAATGAAGACTTTACATTAATTTTTGAGATCCTTTCAGATCTATTGAGACGATGATATTATTCATCAATGTTTTCTGCCTAAAATATGAGTGTACTCTGCAAAAAAGTCAAGTTCGGCTTAGAGAAGTAATGGCTTTATCTCTTTTCTCGATTTGACATGAGTGAGAGGCACGAAATCTATTTTCTACGACTGAGCGCTTATAGAATAATCGTTAAGCCGACATGCAGGAATCCAACCTGCATTCACGGAAGCCAATCGTTCAGTCAGCAAACTAGTGCCTTTCCTTGTCCACATCTGAAACATTGCAGTAAAAGTTTAAGCTGAAATTTCGTACGTGTTCTTTTTCTCCTGCCAGTTCTCAATCGTAACCTTGCTTTTTCTTACAGGAAAAAAACGAAGGTTGTGGCCCTTGTGTTGAAATTAGAACTTGACGTTGGGTGCTACCATTTAGGAGTAAAGTTCAGAGGTTCAAAGATACAACATCGTATCATAAAGTGAGTCGCTGCATGTGTTTTTAATTTAGTAAGCACAATCTTTACACTTTCCTCTCTTAAAATCTCAGGTGTGAAACTAAGTGCTCTGATGATTTCGTAGTCACTCTCCCTAATTCATTGTTTGATGAGCACAAAAAATGAAATCTGATTATTTTTAGTTATATTAGAGGTAGTCCTCGACTCACGTTATGCTTGGCTTACGTATGACTTGATTTGTGTTCAAAGTTTCCGGTACCTGGAACTAAAAATTTTGAAGTGCATTTATTGAAGACTTCCTGCAAATCAGGATCGGAACGCTACAGATATCCTGCATGAAAAAACAAAAAAAAATTGAAACTGGCCATTCGATAATTTCAAAATCTACACTTATTTAATTCAAACTTCTGATGTGTTTATTCTAGGTTCCCAGGAGTAGAAGAATATTCTTGAAATCTACCGCACACTTTGAGTTGTATTTCTCACAAGAATAACTTCTATCGAAAAATTGCGTTCTTTTCGGGTAAAAATAGTCGGACCAACAGCGTCCCTCTTCTGACAGTAAAAATAAACATCGTACGCCCAAACAGAGGCCTTTCACGAATCCATGAGAGATAGCAGCTTTCTGGTGCATATTTTCTTTGCCAAGAGATTTCGCCCACTTTCCAGGCCTCTCTGATCCGACACTCTCCACAGACGCGCACGATCTGGAGAAAGGACGGATCGGTGCTAACGGTTCCGCCATCACTTAAACCCGATGTAAATTTTACCGGCATTTCTGCTCTGCCTACATCCAGACTCACTAAATCTCCCAGATCAAAAAACAAAAGGGAATTGCAAGCTGGTTTATAAACTCACGTCTTTTGATAGACTGTTGCTTTGGAATTTTTTGGTCGATAGCAAACGGGCAGAACTGACGACCAAGGTGACGGACGACTGCCATTCCACGGTGGACGAGCTTGGAATTTAGAGGACACTCAGTTATTGGCTTTAGCTCTGCGATTAGAACGTGAACTCTGTAATAGGATAAATGAAAGGTGTATTTGGAATAGAAAGATGCGGAGATTTTTTACTCTCGTATGAAACTGCACTAAATCGGGCACAAGTTGCAAATTTATGGCAATATACATAGTAGTGATAAAAATTGCAAATGGTTGTTAATTTTGGTGATAATATTCAGTAGATGTAATGAATATCCGTACCATTTCTGATAGTTGTGTTCTAGGTCACGAAATATTTTCTGTAGAATCTTCATTGGTTGATTAAGTGCAGCGAATGGAGATTTGCAATCACATACAGGAAAAGACTTTTGTTACGATGTTTTATAAAATATAACGGGACAAGCCTGGAAGAATGTTTTTACTCAAAAAATGCGAGCATCATTGTAATATTTCTTATCAAGAAATTTACAAGTGAAATTATTGCCAAGGCATGAAAAAATTCTTCATAAGAAACTATTGTCGTCAGAGTGTAAGAAATTACTTCAATAATCTCCTGAAAAGTGCAGCAACGAAAATTTAGAATTTCGAACTGTTATTTCGCAATGAAGTACTCTTAAAAAAGTGTCAAAACACGCTACTGATAAAATTTTTACTTATGAGCAGAAATTACGAGACTTAGGATGACTCCACATGCCAGGAAGTTAACTGTTATTCCATAACTATTTTAGTGCGAAAATAATAGAAAATGGTCATTATTCCTGAGAAACTTTGATTTTTTATTATGCTTGTATTACATTGATTACCCGTACTCTACTGAAGCAAGATGAACTTGACAGCATAAGCTGAGTCCAAGCATTCAATTTTTTTCCATTATGTTCAGTTATGAAGCAATTGAAAATTTCGATTTTATCTCAAGAACAATACAGTTGGACAATTTTCTTACACGGTCTATTTCATTTACACTGTCAAGTTAAGAGGCACCTTAAATCGTCCCGAACTCCAAAAACAAATTTGCGCACTAGAGCATGGAAACAAGGCCCTCCAAAAATATTCATGGACTGACCCGATATGAACCACAACTAGCCCCAGAAGTCTCGGAAACAGGAGGGCTTATACAGTAAGTCGGTGCACTAGTGATATGACACCACAAAAACCAAACGAGGTTCAAGATTTTTCACTCAAAAGGCATATGAGAAATGTCGAAGATAATTTATCGAAACTTGCAGAGCTTCATCACTCAGTAATTTTCACAACCCACGCTAGGTGGAGTCGCTTGAGGAAAAAATAATCAGTAACATAGGAAGGAAAACGGACTTTGCGTCAGATTAAAACAATTCGACCTCTTCTGCGTAGCTTGGCACTGCATTAGGAAGTCACTCCGATTTTCACCAAAAGATTTACTAAGAAATAATATTTTACACTCAGTATAATTATTTATTACGCAACGTGTTATCTGAGACTCTACGCACTGGTAATATTTTCATTACGTACTTTTTAGTTGATTGCTTGGACAACGAAAAATTACAATACGTTTTTACATTTGCTCCTCTCTACTCTAATTTTGTTCTGAATACTTGTCTTCCCCTACAATTTTTGAGTATTTTGAAAATAATTTAATATGAAAAACCCATGATATTCTGAACATGTATTTCTGTATCAAAGTGATAATGTTTTATCTGTTGTACGTATATTTTTGTCATTCTGATTTTATCTTAAAACTCTGAATGAACAAACCCTGTTTTCTGAAACTTCGTACGAAATGTGCATTCGAAATGAGATGTTCATACTTTCGAAATTGGATGCAGCCAATTTTCAAATAAATTTCTTCTAGTGGAACAAAAATCTTTCAAATATTTTCTGAATATCATGAAGCTCTTGCCCTAGCCTTTATCTATTTGTTATTCAATAACGATGTTTGAATCTCCGCATCGCAGCAAGAAAGCCATTTTACTTCAGAGCCACTGTAGCTCAGCCGCAGTCATAATTCGCGTCACAGGCCAGGAAGAAAGTCCGCAATCCTAATTTTTTGTTATTAACGCAGCCGAGCCCATCACTTATCATTCACCTCTACAAGTACAACCAAAAAATAGGCTTTAAAACGCTTCAGAATCGATGTATTTGCAAGGTAAAACATCAAAACCCAATTTAATTCCTTGCTGTTGGAGTCAAGCAACTCGATGTTCACAACACATTCTTAGTCTGATCCATATCGCGGCAGAAATACCATCGTCAATTTTCTAGGCGAGACTGAGAGCGGCCAACTAATTCTTCAGAAGGGCACATAAAATACCGCTTCCTCATCACTGCATTCTAAGAAGCTCACGGAAAATTTCGTGACGGCGTAATCGCTGAGTTTCTACAGCGCTGAAAATACCCCCGAAGCCATCATCAGAAATGTTCCGCCAATTACGGGCAAGAAAAGTGTGCCGAAAACAGAACCCGCTGAATTTCTTTCAAGCGAGTCGCGAGGATCTCTGAACAGACGTGGTTTTCCGGTGTCGGAAAGAGCTCGGTGGTAAGCGTCGGCTTCATCCTGCCTTGAGTGGAGGGCGAGGAAAATTTACTCAACTTTATTTCCCCCGAGGACGCTTCCTGAGATCAGTTATTGCATAACTGACGCTTCAATTGAAACATTCTTGGACAACTCTCTAATGAACAAAATAAATTTCTCTGCTCTAACCATGCGCTCTATTTTAAGCTTTGTACTCCAATATCACAAGCCACTGTGGGCTACATATTTACTTACTATTGCAAGCACTGGTTGTTATTTTGAGAGTGAATAGATAACTTTGTATGTATTTAGCATCCTAAAATATTGGTTTACTATGATGCATCTTACCTGACCACACCTGGCATATGTAAATATTTTCTCCCATAGGGGATTCAATCTGCCACACGAGAAGGAATTAGTAAAATCTGTTGATGGATGTTGGAAACAAAATTTTTGCCTAACTAACTCTGAGGTGAATTTTCGCATTCCAACATTCAAATTCACTTCCTATCGTTTGTGTTACATAATATTTCCAGCAAAAATTATATTTTAAGAAGCCACCTTTTTTTATTCAAAACAGTTCATAAAATGCACGAAGCCCGGACTCTGTCAGTTCACACGAAAATGGACAAACTTTATCACTCTCTGACAAACGGTGAATTCAGCGTGCATTTTTGAGCAAACATTGTTGATAGGTAGCAAAAATCTGTATTATTTATAGCGCTTACAGACATTTTTCGAGTATAATGAGCAGCCCAAACCATTTGCTCTGTTCGCCTAAGCCAATTCATTAACATATTCATCTTGCATTTCCAAAATAAATTAGCGAAAATTTTCCCGCTCGTATTGTCACTCACGCATGCATTTATTCGGATAATAAATCTTCATCGAGGAATTTGAATCGGAGCCACGTTTGCGCCTGAGATTTATCGTTGCATAATTTCAAATTTTTCTTGGGGTCGGAAAGAAACGGTAAGTAAAAGCTGATAAAATGAACCGCGGATGAATTGCAATACGCCGTTGTCTTGGGAGGAAATTCGGCTTACTGGAGTCAAACTTCTATCAGGGCTCGAAAAGTTCGTACAGAATTGAAGTGTTGCCGTTTGTTGAAGATGCAGCATGGAAAACTGGTATATAACATAAATTTATGTATAAGATAATGGTGTAATAACTCTTAGTCCACAGCTAGGTTCAAAGGTACAGAAATAATCTTTAAAGCAAAATAATTTACTGGAATATATGAAATAACGATTTTCCCTAAATTTCCGTGGTTAAAATCTTCATTAAACTTAAAATCTTCCATAGAGAAAGAAATTCTCGGTGTTTAGGTCGTCTCCGCAGTGCTGTAGATCCACTGTTGCCAACACGTTAAAATTCATCAGGATTTTGGGCTCTGCAACTCATCGAGAACGAGGAATAAAAATACGCAATAGCTTCAGTCTCGATTCCAAATCCACCTCTGTATGTCGTGCGCAGCAATATTGCCAATTCTACACACCAATCAAAAGCCGATTAGCAAACATTGCAATATCAACTGTGCAAGCAATGTTCCTTGATATTTTTTCAGACCAAACAGTGCATCGGGCATCACGAACGCTCCTTCAAAATAAGCTAAAAGAAAGCACAATATTCGTACGGACACGAGAATGCAAACAATCGGACCTGGCCATGGCGTGCGAGTTAGAGATATAATTAATAATTAACTCTAAGAAGCTTCAACTTCACACTTCACTACATTACAAAGAGACTTATACATTACTCAACAAACGTGTCGTGTCAACATACCACAGCAAGCGGCCAAAGTTCGTTATCCTTCAAAGTACGGTGTCCGTGACTGTAATAAAACTCCTTCTTTTCGCAGTGTTACGCGAAAACGACATGAAAATCGGGACTATTTCTGTCTGTTACCTGTGGACGATTTTGTCCAGTTCTGTCCAGTTTCTGTTTCAACAGAGAACGAAATATTGTGCTTAGGATCACGCAATGAATTTAGATGACTTCTTAGGATTTTTTGGACTGACATCTGTGTTGCTTAACTGTCGAGTTTTTTTTTTCCTATAAAAGTTAGTAACATTCCGTGACACGATTTTAATCGGAAGTGCAGTTCAATTTTAATACTGACATGAACCAGAAACTTTAATCAAAAAGCTACGTATGAATGCTTCTGCAAAATTGAAAAAATTCACAAGCTATGCTTTGATTCATTGAGAATACATAACAAAATTGAACTTCAAATCTGAAAAACTTCAGTACAGCAGAAATATTTCACCTGTTATCTTAGATGCTTCTTTTGGAGTTTAATTCAAGTTATACATATTTTCAATTAAGACAGATAGCACGAACCAGGCCTACATACAAATACCAGATTAGAAAAGCGAAATCGTATAGTGAAAAATAAATTCACACTTAGTATTTCTATTCTACTTTTCCTACTAATTTTCTTCGGTAGCACAGAGTGCGTGAGAATGAACGCCACAGACACCATAATTATTTTTTTTTAATCAACTGAACGGACGAAAGCTCATATTTAGTAGTCACGCCTTCAAGAAAGAACAGTTAATGCACTGTCATTATATTACAACTAAAGGAATAACTCAAATAATGCTAGCCATCACTCCTCACCGTGACCTAAATTTGTCACTTTAGTGACAAATCGATATCGCAAGATAGAATTCTACAGAGCGCGGTCGATTACGCGAAGCCTTGGACAAAACGTGCCCTCATCAGTCCCATGTGTCGCTTTCTGAACCACAATTGGTAAGGTGCAAGACTTCGCCTAAGCTCAATTCCGGTAGTCTAGACATCTGACTCGTGTGTTTTAGCATTGCTGCTAATAAAAATCACTAATTTACCCATTCTTGTAATGTAATATTTAAAAAATCATAAATCTCTATTTATACTTTCATCACAGGGAAAAAATTGGTTGCGTGTTTGAATTTCTCCGAAGAGAGACGGCACTCATCATAGTGCGCCCAAATTCCGAGGCGAAGAAGACGACGAACTTTCGGGCGCAAGTGTGAAAAGAAGAAAAGGAATTGCTAAAAAGTTATAATTGCTGCGATTCAACGCACGAACTTGAACAGAGAAACAAACACACGAATGATGTTATTACACACATCAAGCAAACGCATCAAGTAAACGCATCAAGCAAACGCATCAAGCAAACGCATCAAGCAGAGTGTCAGGCAGAATTACACGCCTGCTCGTCAGCCCATAAGCAGTTCCTCGGGTGCCCGTGAAGACGGAAGGAGCAAAGAAAGAATATCCACAATAGAAGTTTCTTTCAGTGCGATTTCCACAATTCTTCCTTCCATCGTTTATAAAAATGCTGAGCGCGTAAGCCCGGCCTGACTTGGTCAGACATGAAATGATCCACGAAATATGTTGCAAATAACCAGGGTTCATTTTCTACAGAAATCAATGAGACCATGAGTGGCTGGCGCTGCAGTGACTGACTGTGAAAAAAACAGTTATCCTATCGTTGGTAACGCTGGTAATACCAGCATCAATCGTAGTAAACTACGAACAGTAAAAATACAATCTGAACGAGTCGTTAAAGTCATTACAGTGCGAATCGTGAAAATAGTAAAATTTGTGTTTGGGAAAATAGTAACTCTAGAGTAATGGAAATAATACCTGAGGATGCTTTGGAAGTGAGAACCTCAGTGAAACCTGCTGTACCGATCCCAATGACATCTATTTAAATAGATAATGTCACCACATCCATAAATGTTAACTTTTAAAAAATTATAAAACAACTTCATAAAGACAGTGAAAGAAGCGGCAGCCAACAGCAAGACGCTCTTGATTTCTTTTAATGACATCTTGAGTGGACAGCACACGTAATTCTGAGCACAATCCCTATTAAGGATTACTGACAAAGTACATAAAGAAGTTATCTTAAGCTTTAAGCCTGAGCCATATGACTCAAGTCCGTGTAACTTGATTTTGAATTAAATCTTTTCCTTATAGTTGTGTTATGCTTACCTAACTGGCTCAATGCCTTCCTGTCTAACATAACCTGACCTAACCTAACTTAACTCACCAAACGCAACCTCATTTTTCCTTAACTAGGGTAACTCAGCCTATTTTTTAGCTTCTAATATGATCAAGACATTGACGTGCCGAGAAACACTGAGTTGACGAGCAATTTTTGACAGGCCTTTCATGAGGCAAAGCAGTGGTCGATTCACGTGAGACTGTTGAGTTTTCCTGATCCAGAATTTTAGAATCGCAGATTATCTTGAATCACAACGGATGATAATCGTAACAATACTAATACAATATTTAGCACTGCTATTTTAGAATTGAAAATCACATTGGTAATCATTACTATTACCGTAATAAGACAATCATAGACTGTCAACAGATGATTTTAGTGATAATAACTTACATAATGTTTACGGTTGTCATTTGAATATTAGGAATTACATTGTTAATTCTTTTTAAGAAAATCAGATTGAAAGATTTGAAAACTTATAGTATCGGTATTAAGCGACTATTAACAACATATTATCAGTTACTCAGCAACGTATATTTAACATTTCAACTTATTTTCATCGTACACTTATATTATAATCTTGATTTAAGGATGTTGTTGAATAATATTACAAAAAGTGTCCGCATCTTGGGAGCTCATCCTGTGGTATGTTTCTTGAAATGACGCAAAACTTGAAATGATACAAAACTTGAAATGATACAAAACTTTAAATGATGCAAAACTTGAAATGATAGAAGACTTGAAATGACGCAAAACTTGAAATGATGCAAAACTTGAAATGATGCAAAACTTGAAATGATAGAAGACTTGAAATGACGCAAAACTTGAAATGATACAAAACTTGAAATGATAGAAGACTTGAAATGACGCAAAACTTGAAATGATGTAAAACTTGAAACGATACAAGACTTGAAATGATGCAAAACTTAAAATGATGCGTTACTTCATTTGAAATAATGCAAAACATGAAATGATGCGAGACTTGAGAGCTGCAAGACTTGACATGATACAAAACTGGACATGATGCAAGACTTGAAATGATGCACGACTAAGGACGTTGACCAAATGTTCTCAGTCAACGCCTAGGCATCATAAAATCAAGCATTTATTCGTATTTTGAGTTAAAATCGAAATCGTACGTGGTAGGCTGATGCTTCTGCGTTGATCAATTGAATAGCGAGGGAACACATCACGATCGTGTGTGCCAGTTTCTGTGTCTAAAGTTTCAAATTTAGAGCCTAAGTTGAGAAGCTGAATTTAAAGGCTAAAATTATGTTCATCGATACACTGCACGTAGTCATAGTGGTCTGGACGTTGAAAACAGGCACACATCCTGGTTTTTAACTTGATACTCTTTTCCTCGCTGTCTCTCAGGACGAAACAGATTACAAGGGGTGATAGATTTTTGGGACGTTTCAGTTCTATTTGTTAGTTTTCATCTTCAAAATAATAATGATACCAGGCTACAAATTTTATATTTTTAGTCAGCTAAAACTTTAAATCCGTTGCAAGTGAGATTTCTCGTTGTCTCCCAGAGTAAATTATGAAATTATTCCAAATATACCTTATTTATGTAAAAAAGAAACTCTAAGCTGAACATGACGTATTCTACTGACCCAATTCCGGCCACGTTTTATCATGCTTCAACATCACTTCGAATGATCTCCGTTTCACAACAGCGCCGCGACATCGCCGAACACAAGAACTTCTTGCTGGAGACTCACGAGGCAATTTTATTGCGCATCCTTCGCTACGAAAAAAACGGAACTTTCTCGACAAAATATACAAGGGACTGGTGTGCATGCACAGAAAAAACAGAAGATAACAAATGACCATAAGGGAAAAATATTTCTTTCTTGACACTGAATGACGCAGAGCATTTGTGACAAAATAAAGTCAGCATCATCGATGAAGTGTGGTGAAGCTATTCTTCCTAACATTTCGTATCGAATAAAGTTACTCTACAGCTCTATTTCAGGAAAAATCAGTGCTGATGAACCTCAGCAAAATATCATTAAGATTACCTAAAGCAATGGGAAATCTGATAAGAGCGTTGTCCACCATTCGATGGCTGTTTAATCCCCTCTAAATACGTCACCAAATTAGGGGTTAAAATTTTATTCGAATTCTATTTCAGAATCAAGGAGCTTAAAATGTACAGAAAAAATAAGAGAAACCAGACACGTGTGCTACCCATGCGCACTGGTGATAACGTTGCAGACGTTCATTTATTTTATATTCATTTGAGCGTATCTCCTACGCCAGTTGTAGCCTTTCATGTGTCCAAAAGCAGTAAAAAACTTCCTAGTCACATTTATTTTTTCTTTATTCTTTAACTTTAAAGACTGGAAATAGAAAGTTTTGTACATGAAATGCCTGAATATTCCAGTATGTTTACAATGCAAAATTAAACCTGATTTTAAAATTTTCTACATATTTCAAACGAAACTGAAGCAAATGCAAAAGTTTTCTTAAAAACAAACCTGATCTGTGTGAGCTTACTCTTTTTTCTTCATAAAGTAACATTTTTATGCTCTCCGGTTTTAATTTGTAACGAACGTCAAAAAATTACAAATAATGCTTCAATTTTTTGAGCTAGTTCTTTTCTAACTATTATATTGTGTTTTAAAACCCTTTCTTGACCAATGCAGTCTCAAACTGATGAATATCTTTAAATAAGTAGTGACTACACCTATCGTTAAAACTCACTTAAAAGGATACAAGAATTATTTCACAAGTATAATTCCCCTTCCATAATTGAAAGCTCTTTTCTGCACCAGCTGAGCACCGGTTTTTAAACATGTTGATTCTGAGAAAAAACGGAGCCAGCGAATGAATGCAGGGATTACGTTCTGAATTCTAAATCATTAATGAATACACTCAGTCGGATAAATTAAAACACGTAGATTAGGAATAATAAAACCTGGCCATAACCTTTTTATCATATTTGCAGAGGTGTTATGAAAACGCAAGCGAGCTATTGACCAACGCTGATTAGATTAGATGACTCAGCTATTTTTATTCCTGAACACTGATATTTAAAGCGAATGGACGACTGCAGGGCGGTGCCTTTATCTGTTTTAATCGCAGTCATGAGAAAGAAGAAGGAGATAAAGGGAGAGAGAACGGTCGTCCGGTCACGTGAGAGACCGGAGGGTCACCGCTTCTACGTTGCAGTTCAGTCGTGGTGGTAGGAGTAGGAATTGTAGTAGTAGTAGTGATAGATAAAGGGTTACTATCTCTTCTACGTTGCAGTCCTGTCGTGGTGGTAGGAGTACGAATTGTAGTAGTATTAGTGCTAGATAAAGGGTTACTATCTCTTCTACGTTGCAGTCTTGTCGTGGTGGTAGGAGTAGGAATTGTAGTAGTAGTAGGGATAGATAAAGGGTTTACTAGCTCTTCTACGTTGCAGTTCAGTCGTGATGGTAGGAGTAGGAATAGTAGTAGTAGTAGTAGTGATAGATAAAGGGCTACTAGCTCTTCTACGTTGCAGTCGCAGCAGCACCGACAGCAACATTTAAACGTGAGGTAAACTTTCTTTTGAACTGGAAAATTTTGCCTCTTGACAGCTAAGTTTTAAGTATTTAGGATTGTGAATAATAAATTGTCCATTAGTTAAAATCATTAAAATTGAATAATTAAGTTTAAAAGTTCTGGTTACTAGGCTTTATTGGTCTGATATAAAACGCTTTAAAAATTTCTTGTTAAATACGGGATTAGTATATGTTATGCAAAAACTACTCAGTGCTAAGTGTGTTGTGTTTCAAGAATTAAGTATTAAGATATACTCATCACATTTCTAACACAAGTACAGAGAGCATATGATGTGATGGGATCGTGATTATTTGTTTGTATACTACAGAGCACAATGATATTTGTGCTTCCGATTCTTCTTTTTGAGTCTTCACATAGAATCTGTTCTTATCAAGAAAATAAATATTTTGCAAAATCCAAGCTCCCCACACCAGTTGCGGATGGACTTGTGTTCCGCATATTGGACATCGGAAAAAACATTTGTTTGGTGTGGGACTAAAGGACACGGATTTTCTTAGTTTTTGTAGAAATTAATTTTGTTTCCGAGTAAAAGTCAATGTATTCAAAATTCACCCCTTACTCATAGCCCATGAGATAAGAATTTCAAAATTTTAAAGCAATTCTGTGTGATAAATGACCGTATACTTATAATATTTCTGAAAATTGGTTTTCGAAACTTTCTAAGTTTTAATTTTATGTACGGAAGAAACCAGGTCCATCATTTAGAAATTACGAGTTTTTCTCTAGCATTTTAGGATAAACTTGTTTATTAATTTTATAAATGCAGAGTCAGAGTACACAACGTAGGCTGCTGCCCGCCGTCACAGGCGCAGGATCCCGGCAGATCTTATACAGGGTGTCCCTAAAAAATGTACGTGCCTTTACAATGTTAACAATTCACCCTTGCATGGAGCCGATTTGATCTCATTTAGTGTAGTTAAAGGCATGCCTGTCAGCGCACTGTTTCATTATATCTTTTTTCTATTTCCACCACTTAATACTAGGGGAAATATTCATATTCTAAAGTGAGAAATTTCTTTTTATACCCCCATGTATCAAATTACACTTACAATATGATTGATATTTTGCAAGTTTAAGTCCCCTGCTTGTGTTGACCAGGAAACTTTTTATTAATGAAAGAATAATGAGAGAATTCTTAATGATTTGAATAACTGCAAAAAAAACTCATGAGCTATGTAATATTGAATGTCTTAATGCAGCAAATTCTTAGGTACTGCTTTCCTCATTTAAAAATTTTATGCTTGAACTACGTACAAAAGAATAAGCCCACCGTCTGATTCCTTTCGTCAATTTGCTTCAATGATTTCCTTATATTTTTTAAAAATTTCCCCAGATTTGTAATGAGTGTACCCACTTAAAAATAATTTAATTCATCACAACAGGTTTCTTCAATAACATTTCTTACCGTAATAAGGAGTTTCCTCATTGCCAGTGAAGTCGACGGAGAATGGTTAACACCGATCAAAAATTTCAAATTTAACTCTGTTGTTTTCAGGGTGTTTTTCGCGTCTCTCACGAGCCCTTCACACTCAGTTCTTACGGCCGGCTACTGCAGAAGTTTCTCTGCCTCTGCGCGGTCGCCTCCACCAGCCTTGTAAAGCAGTCTCGCTCTCAACCTTGAGCTCCAAACGTATAATGAAGTTCAAAGTCACTACGATCGTAACGATGTGCTACTGAGGTGGAGACCTTCCGCGCATCATGCTCCCTCTCCTGGTCCTTTGGAATGAATGTGAAGTACAATTCCTGATGTATATGCTTAAGTATGTAGTATTCCCTTCCCAGCTTCGAAATTTTCACTGAAAAAATTTTAATCCGTGCTGTTTTATTTTATTTAGTCATTAATATTCCAAGTTCCATCAACCTCAGTGTATAACATTCATGAACGATTTTTCTATGTAGCTGTTTGGAAAACAAGTGTTTTATATTCAATTTTAAATTTTATATTCAGAGAAAATTTTTACGCCGCTCATGCAGTGAATGCTTCTTCATGAATTCAAAACCGATCACCTCTTCAAATTTAGAGGTTCTTAGGAAGAATTATAGTTCACATTCAACGAATATTTTCTAAAAATTGTTTCTACTGCACTTTATTAGCCAAATCGAAGTATCAATTGACCTGAAGCTGCAGTCTGAGCAGGTATGAAGAGTTCACGAGGATACTCGGACACGGTACTATCATCACGAGAGTCCGATAGAAACTGAAGCCTGCCGGTGTTGCCAAATTTGAGCAGGAAATTACCCGTTTTGCGGAGAAGAAAATTCTTGAAAGCTAAAAACCCATCCATGATGTTCCTGACAATATTTTCCAGCTCAGCGAGGGCAGTAAGCCGTGTCCTACAGTGGGTTTCATCTTAAGATTTTCAAATACATCTACAGGAAAAACATACAGATACATTTCATGGAGTTCCAGACATTGCGGGCAGCTGGCAACACCGGCAGAGAGACCGAAGCGCACATAAAAACCTTGGCTGACCAGAACACTCGCTTGCTGCTTCTTTGATCAAAAAATAGTATTTTTTCTGCCTTGCCCAAATTCCGAGTGATTTATGAATTGGCAGTTGCACTCCATCGGTCGACCATAATTGAGAGCCGACAAAAAAATAGAACCCTTCGTAATTGATGTGCTCGGCAGAGGTAAGCGGGAGCGCCGTGTTATTTCAACGTAAAGAGAAAGTGTTTGCCACTTCAGTGCGTTCCACCAGTGGAGACAATATTTCATTTTCACAAACTTTTATTAGTGACATCATTTCTGAAGTTCTCTAAGGGACAAACGTGGGGTTGAGCGAAGCTAGTGGAAATCAATTTTATTTGATTAATTATCGAGTCTGAAAAATTTGTAAACACGTATTCCATGACGTAGGTTTGTCGTTTATTTTTCATTTCTTAACAAAATTTCGGAAAACTCCAAATTAACAAATTTGCCCGTCAGGGTAAATTGAACCTTTCTAATTTTTGCAGTATTTGGTAAGATTCTCGAATCAGCATACATGTGTATATATTTAGTTAGTTTTCTCCCTTTAGGTTTTGAAGCAAGTACTGATAATCACAACACAAAAAACCTGCAAGTGAAACCGTAATATGAGACAGAAACATCTGAAATTTCATTTTAAACTCTGGACGTAACTGAAAAATGTATCCTTATGTTATTTACTTTGACTCATAGCTAACACGCTTAGGAAAAAACGGTCTAATTCCTTCAATACCATATTTCCTGAACAGAGATGTGTTTACTTACATAAACTCCGTAATAAATGGACTAAATGTGCTTACTCAAGCGACGCCGTGCTTTCACACGGTTTATCGGTTGACTATATAAAAATTACTTCAAACTTTTGTTAATTTTCGGGTAAAACATTCATGAGGATTTATTTTTTGTATAGGGTCGGAGAGATTCTATTCAAGGCAATGACCCAAAAGTAAGTTAAATCTCAGGCCTAATATCCGTAGACTTCTTGACAAATTTTAATATATGTCGGGTCAATTACCATCGAAGACAGTGTGCTACTCTTCCACAAAAAAAAAAAACAGGATACTAAGAGAAGAAATGAAAAACAAATTATATTGATTTGAATAATTGAAGCTGATACATTTTTCATATAGGACGCGTAGTAAATGCAAATGGAGAGGTAATATCGTTCTCCTACATTTGAGATTCACTTAATCATTTCACCGAAACTGAGTCATATCCGTAAGTAATCAACTGTCAAAATCCAGAATATATTAGGCTAATACTAATGGAAGAATTTGACAATATCATACAAAAGTAACAGTCTACATTAAGACATGTTTTAAAATAAAGAATTCGTGCTGGCATCGAAGTTCACTCCCGATCAGAAGGAATTTTTATGAATCAGAATAACCCTTCAAAATGTAACTTTCAAAGCAGTTCATAGGTGTCACGCAACTATAATCAATTCTCCCAAAAAATGTTGAAATGAAAATATTAATGGTAATTTTAATTAATAAAAAAAATGGTAATATAAATGGTAATTTAATTACAGTTACTTTTTCTGCAATAATGTTGAAAATTTAAGACGTTATAATTAAAATTATACAGGGTGTCCAAAAAAATGATACCAAATTTTCAAGGGCTGTGATTCAGAAACTATTCAATTTACAAAAATTGGAAAGACACACACTGTTTCTTAACATTAGTTTTATCTCTGTACAAAATTTCAGAAGAATTTATCCAACCGCTTTCTTTGAGCATTATTTTTAGTGACTGATACTGAAAACCTGTTTGCGCACTTTTGTTAAACTTTGAATTTTATGATATTCAAAACATGTTTTTAATAACTTTCAACCGTTTATTAAATAAAAA
>VOMN01113169.1:0-17209 GCA_014899125.1 Orchestia grillus | reverse complement strand
AGACATGAATACAATTTTTTGTGTGCTATTTTTTCAAATATATCACTATAAGTCTGAAGAACAAAAATTTGTCTATAATTATTTATACACTGTTGTCACCACTTTTAACGATCAGAGTTACTCTGGCTATTTTCAGAGTGTTTGGAGAGATTCCAGTGGTAAAAGATTTATTCATTTGATCAGCTAAAACGGGCAAAATTAAGTCAGCTATGGATTTTAGAACCTTAACATTTAACGCTTTAATTCTGTTTGACTTGTTTTCAATGTATTAATACAGGTTATCACCTCATTATTAGATACAGGTGTGAATAAGAAAGAATGGCTTACATTTGGGTGAGTGAGATCATGCAGGTGGTCAATTGAGTTTGGATCATTTTGAACAGTCAGCAATGGCTTACCTGTATTTACGAAAAAGTTGTTGAATATATTCATCATGTCCTGTTGACATATATGCATCTCTTGTGCATATAGGTCAATAGAAATAAACCAAGGGGCTTATTTTTGGGTTTCTACTCAAGTCTCAAGCTGTCAGATATGTCACCTACAGACAATTGATTAGATGTAGAATTGAAGGGAGGATAAATCAAAGAACATATAGTAGGTATTACTACCTCCTTTGTTCAGTCATAACCTTCACTACTGCTGGCCACTCCACTGCAAATTGAAAAAATGTATACAGAAATTATAGAATTGAGCTTGTAATAATCAATTTTGATGTGCAGTCATCAGAATGTTTTGATGTAAGAAAGCAACTATTTTGTATTTCTTGGGTCCTATCATTTACCAAGCTTTTCTTAACTTCTTGAGTAATTTCCTAATGATGGCCTCAAATTAGTAGTTTCAAATGCTGTGGATTCACTATCCAGTATTAGGCTAGACAATTTTTCAATGTGTTTCAGTGTCAGTTGAGACTAAGTATGTTTTCTTCTAGTTGATCTAGTTAGGTTTGTCTATCCTATGCTAAAGGGGCTAGCATCCCCAGAGGGGGCACTGTTAGACTACCTCAACTATCGGTAGGCCTTTGGACTTCTATCTTTTATGCCCACTTTGCTTCTTTCTATTTTAGTTCCTTCTTTGGTGATTATTTTTCATCTTTTCTTCTTCCATCTTAACTTGCCATTTCTGTGTGCAGGGGATCTTGTGTGAG
Organism: Orchestia grillus; assembly: GCA_014899125.1. Taxonomy (NCBI): domain Eukaryota; kingdom Metazoa; phylum Arthropoda; class Malacostraca; order Amphipoda; family Talitridae; genus Orchestia; species Orchestia grillus. The sequence goes on along the minus strand of VOMN01113169.1, from coordinate 16,062 downwards.
AACACACCTTGTACATAGATTCTCCATTTTCTTAAGTCCTTACTAAATGGTCCCTACTCTTTCAGTGCAAGATAGTTGAATTGCCAAAGAGCTGCTATCCTTACTGCTACTACTACATTCTAGTTAGTTTCAGATTCTAATAAATTACACTGTTAAGAAAACTCAGGGCTTATGATGTTCTGAATGTTAATAGTTTATGGCTGTTATTTTTGGTCCAAGTAATAGGTATTGTCTTCTGAAAAGCCTCTCTGGGATACCATCTTTGAAGCTGTTAGGATATTTGTAGGTCTTAATTAGTTGACATAGGAGAGTGATTTGCTTTAGTGAAATGAATTTCAGCCATTAAAGATGCTCTTCATATCATAGGTTTGGAGATCAGGGTTAATTGTTGTTGCTTTCCAATAAATTTGTTCTATTTTCAACGTCTCACGATATAGTAGATCAGAATTTAATCGGGCTAAATGTACTGAAATTGTTTTAGTATCTTATCAGCACTTACTCAGAGCTGAAGTGTTCTGTTAACTGGCCACAAAGTGTTTGTTGGGTCAATATTAATTTTTGATATTTAGTGAAATTTTAAACTTGACTTGAAAATGTTCACAACTTGATCTATATTTCTGGCTTTGAAATAAAGATAATACCTGTATCAACTTTACTCGTCTACTTGCTCATATCCTTGTATGCACGTTTTAGTCCTGGTTCTTTGGCTACTCAAGCAGTGAAGGCCTGAAGAGTTTAACCCTTCTTTGTCTGAAAGGCTGGGCTGCCAAGAATGTAGTCCTGCTAACATTGCTTCTCCTTTCTTTGCAGCTCTTGTCTATTTATGCTAAAATAAAACTTAAGATTCTGGTTTTGATGAATAATAGAAGCGGTTTTGACCATACAAATCTATTTAATTCATTGAAGATATCCTATTTTCGAAATCTAGCTGGTTCTCTCATCTTCTCCCATCCAATAGTTCTTTCATCACCTCATTATCAAATATTTCAGCTTTTCATCATTTTTTGAAGTATGTTGTTACATGATTTTTTGAATATTATTCCTATGAAAAGTTCATGCATAATATTAATGGAAAATTAAAATCATGAAATAGAAGCAACATGCTTGAGCACTAGACTGGATTTTTAATGATTAATAATAATATTTCATTATAGTTAACAAGTAATTGAAAGGCTCCATGTTAGATTAGATTTCATTTTTAATTTAAAGTGGAATGATCCTGATTCCATCTTTATTTTCTAAATGCAGGTTATTTCCCATAAAAGTGCAGTCATGGACAATCTGTAGTGATGTAAAAATATGGAGGTCAACTTTTCAGTCCAGTCAAAATGAACTGATATTACTTGAAATAACATTGTATTTCTATTGGGACCTCATTCTGCTCCTTGTCTAATGGAGAAGTTTGATCAAATTTGTTCATTAGGTTTTTACTGGGATTAATGGTCTATATTTAGATTAATTAGCTTTATAGAAATTTTATTTCATCCAAAGTCACATACAGTACAACATCGTCTTTGATGTCTACCATCACTAATAGGAAGATAAGGGCTTTGAGGAACATCTGCTGAGAACTTCCTTGACCATAAAAAAATTGGTGAAACTGTGGGTCTAGGAACATCTCCTACTGCTCTCTCTTCTACTGACTGGTATTCCTTTGTCATTTGGAGAATACTGTTGAACAATTCCCAATGTGGCATTTGTGGCATTAGCCACATTGGGAATTGGAATATAATATAGTTGGTAAGAAAGTGTTACTTATATAAATTGTAATTATAAATCGAGTTACTGCTGTTAAAGTATGTGTGCTGATTATGATGATGGGAATGGGATATAGGCTTGATGAAGTTTGTCATTGTTTTCAATACCTTTATTTTTGTGTAACAGTGTGACTTCCTGAACTCTTGTTCAGTGGCTTATAAACATCTACCCTGAACTGGCTGGAAGAGTAGACTTCTTATTGAGTTTACTCATTGTGAGCATGATTATTAAAGGAAGAACACCAGCTGATTATATATATATATATATTATTGGTGCTACCAGAAAAGTTGTTTTCAAATACTACTATATGAGGCTAATGCATTTCTGCAACCCCTTGACAACATAAACAATTAAATGAGGACGTTTTTTTGAAGACCTTTGGTGTATGATACTCTGTTGATTTTAAGGCAAGTGTAACTTGTGCAGAAATAGAGACTTGTTGTTAAATGTTAAACATTAAATAATAATAGATTTTAAATGTGACTTTTCTGATACTTTCAAGAGGTTTAGAATATGACCTTAATTGTCAGTCATATTATAACATGAAGTGGCCAGTGGTTCTGGTGCAGAAGCTGTCAAGTGCTGAAGTGGAGAGACTGTGCTGCAAGCATGACTTCATCAAGAAGGAAGCTGCAGCCGATGATGTGCAAGGTGAGTCTTTATTCTTGTTTCGTTGTGAGGCAGAAATGGTTTTATATTCTAGTGAAGGACTAGACCCAGTCAAACATGTATGAATCTCCACAACCTTGAGAATAATAATCATACATACGCTTGATCATGGTTAAGAGAAGAAATATTAGAACTGGTAAAAGCTTACTAGTCCTGTTCCTAAAGTTTTTATTCTCTGGAGCTTTCAAGCAAACCAGCTCATCATCAGTATGAACTGTAAAAAAGGTAGACACATTGTACTTGACCTGCAAGAAGAAAATCAGGTACATACAGTGAAAGATGAGTGAAAATACATTGGTTAAAAAAGGTAAATGTCACATCTAGAAAACAAAACTAAAAGGACATAACAATTTAGAAGGAAAATTAACACGTAACAGCAACTACACACAGACTACTAAACTTGAAATACATAACAGCACAGAGGAGTCATTACTATTTAATGTGGGCTAGAATTGATGAATTAAAATGCTTTCAGATCACTCAAGGTCAGAAACATTACTTCATACCAAGGTAATGCCGAAACATTTCCGATACCGAATCGGTATCAGCAAATATTTTACAATTTGCACATCACTAATTCTGTGGGGAATGGCGACCCCGGGGGGCTCTGTTAGGTTACTTCTGCTATTGATAGGCCTTCAATACTTCTACTATTTGTGCCTATTTTGTATTTTTTCATTTTTGTACATTTTTTTGCTGATTATTCTTTATCATTTCTTCTTTTTTTAATTTGCTGTTTCTTTGTGGAGAGAATTTTGTGTGGGAACACTCCTAAGTATAGATTCATAGATTATACGTTTTCTTCATACGTGTTAAATGGTCCCTTCTTTTTGCTAGCTTGAAATTATATTTAATGGGGTTAGGAAGTTTTAACCCTAGAATGGTAATCTAGGGTGTTTCGTACCCTGCAGTTTACTCGTAGGGACTTGACCAAAAATCTCTCCTTTGCATAATCTTCGACTTAAGGTTACCGTTCCAGGGTTAAGCTAACAATCTATTCTAATCTAATCGCGGTTCATGTTTCTCAATCTCAGTGCATTGCAGGTTTTAAATCTCTAACTCAATATTGTGGTTCCCTATGCACAAACCAGGTTTCTGTGGCTATCGTAATTCGACTTAAATTTTTGGCAAATTCATTATGTCACTCTATGGGTATGAGGGTACAAGCAAAGAAGGTTCTGCACTGTCTGACGAAATGCAATCTGTAGTGTCTTTAGATGAGTAGTAACGCTCATGTTAATAAATGAATTCATTTCATTCGTTGTGGTGGGGTGTTTTAAGACTCATTCTTTGAAACTCCTGAGTATAGAAGAGATTGGTATGCGCTCAAGATAATAGAGTAGGGTCATAAAGTTGTGTGAAACCTTTAAAGATTATTTAACATGAGAAAGTGTAAAAACTAAAAGTATATAAATAACAATACCTTGGTGAATCACTTCAGCTAATCCTGCTACTTAGTTGGTGGATTCCGCCTGTCGTGTGGGTTTTTCGAATGCATCAGTGACCGTTATGTATTACTGCATACTGGAAGAGGTTGAGAAATAGCCTTCAGATAAACTAACCAAATCGGTAACATGCCGGGTGTGTATCACAGAAATGTCAACCTCACTTTGAATATGTCAGTTCCCGAGTTGCATCTTGAACTGCAGAATAAATTTTCAAAAAATGAGTATTCTTGCGAAGCAGCTATCACAGTAATAGAAGGTAATATGTATGACAAAACATCTACTGACTCATATTGACTATGGCATATTCGGGAGAAAAGCGTTCTTGACAGCAAAGAGATATTTTAAAGTTAGGTATATAATTTTGGGAAACATTCAGTAAGAATACGATTAAGTTATTATTGATATATATTGATTTCATAATGCTTCTTCAAATTACATATTTGGAGATGCTAGTGCCCCAAACATATGATTTTCTTATACCGTGGAATGAGAACGTATTGTTACCAAACATGAGGTTGGTGCAAAAGTTGTTACCGATTTAGAACAGATGAATTCAAAGTTATCTATATTGATAACATGTCTATTTCTATTGCAGATTTATAATATTTTGAGTAATTTACACCTTTGTCTTGTAGATTATTAAGGAATCATAGATATTATGTTCCATTGCTTGCACCCGTATTCAACTCAACCAAAGAACATATCAGAGAGGCTTTACTCTACGAGTTTCATAGAAGTTCCAGTGCAAGTGCTGCAGCGCAAAACGTTCAACGTGCATATGGAAATGATGCTGTGATGGAGAGGACTTGCAGATGGTGGTTTTCCTGTTTTCGTGAAGGGAATTTCAACTTGAAAGACGAGGTTAGAGGTGGCCGCCCAAAAAAGCTTGATTTAGAATTGTTGGAAGCCGCTGTTACTGAATATTCGACAGTAACTCCGAGGGAACTGGCTAACCAGTTTGATGTAACTTGTACAACCGTGGTATACCAACTGAAACAAATGGGAAATGTTTCAGTATTTAGAAAATGGGTTCCGCACGAACTGTCTCCTGAGAATCTGTGCCAACGTGAACAGCACGACAGACCAAAGCTCTCCTAGAAGAATTTGAATGGGAGGTTATACACCATCCATCATATACTCCCGACCTCGCCCCTTCTGATTATTACTTATTTTGAGGATTACAAAACTATTTAAATGACCGTAGGTTCACGTCACGGGAAGAGATTAAAAATAAGTAAGATTCATATTTCGCATCAAAACCTGAAGAATTTTGCAAACGAGGCATATATAAAATAGTTGATTGGAATAAAGTCATAGAAGCCCAAGGATGTTATTGTTATGAATAAATAATTTTAAAATAACCAGTTTTTCACACTATAAATCGAGTTTACAAATCGGCAATAACTTCTGCACCCACCTGATGTAACTAACTTTATAGCATACGGTTTCTAGTTTCAAATGTTCAAGTGGTGATGTGTGGTAAACATCGAACCGTTGTCATAGATACCCTAATAGACTCTACTTGCCAAAAATAACGGGACAAATTATGTAAAATTCATAAGATGCCCTCTTATGAAATAATGCTATTTTCAGTATCACTGATGCGGACTGCGTTATCAGTCACTCTCGCTGTTAATTTAGGTATACGAACCTTCAAATTTTCTTTTATCTAATCCTGATGAGCGTCATACAGACGAGTGGACGGACGGAAGGAAGGACCAATAACCAACTAAGCAAGCAACGCTGGGCTATATTATTATATTGTATATAATATAACTAAGGACATGAAATTTTCTACAAATTAAGTGAGTACAATGAGATTCCCATAGTAATAACATAGGAGAAATAACGCCCCCCAAAAAAATAAATTTATTTAAAGACATCTGGCATTTTATCATATAGTGTTGATGCAGATGTCGGTAGTATAGCTATTTAGTTAGTTTTTGTCGCACAGAAATGTATCGCAGAAGATTTGTCTTACAGAAATTTATTTTCTGCATCGCCTTCTGAACTAATTCATTCATGACCACTTAGCTTCTTTCCATTTTCGTACCTTATTTGATGATTGCACTGGTCTGTAAGCTCTTTTTGAACCCTGACACGGTTTTGCTTATTTTTATATAAAATGACCATTTATTATAACTCTGAATATACTCTTTCGTTTTCCCCCATTACCCATCGCTTTCGGGGAGTACCTCATATTTTTATCTTTTTTAGCTAATTTTATGACCATGAACTTGATTTGGAGGGTTGAAAAGAATTATTGTAGCTGTAGAAAATAATGAATTCAAAGTAAAATAACAAATGTAAATAATATTAAATAAGTGTGTGCCTTCATTTGGTACCGATTCCACTATTGAAGGCTGAAGTCGAAATCCTAGACGTTGAGGTTTACTCTCCGGTAGCTTCAAACTTTGATGAGCTAATTCACTTCAGACTGAGTAACGAGATGCGGTTGTCGATGAGCTGAATCAGCTGAACGCACTTCATCATCGATGTACGTATCATTTGATGGTCGAGGCTGTGGCTTAAAGTCTTTCAAACTCAATTCTGCCTTAAGAGTATTCGTTTTTGGGGCGGTAGTATTGGCAGAGATTCGTTGTGAGAAACTGGTCTTAAAACGAAAGGGATATTAGGATTAGCATTCTGAATTGAAGGCGTACTTTAACTAGAAAACGCATCTTCCACCGTCGGATTTTCTAAGAACAATCTGAGTTGATAACGAGGTTCGTGTCAAACTATAGTCACAGCAAATGACATTTATTTACGATTACCTTTGAGCCAATTTGTCCAGCTACTGTAACAAGTTGTGCAGCCAACAGCTATAATTTATTTTTATTAGCTAGTTTTTGGGATTTCTATCTTTAGTGCCGGCTTTTATGGTCTCAATTTTTACACCTTCTTTGCTATCTTTTCATATTTTTTTCCTCTTCAATCTAAACTTACTTTTGTGCAATGGGGATTTTTTGTAAAAAATATCCTCGCTTGAATTCGCTTTTCTCTACGGTCCATATTTTGTAGTCTACTCTTCGCTCTTTTTGAATCACATTTCATGTGGAAAGAAAGCTGTTGAATATCATTAAACTTTAATTCAGTTTATTTCATGTGTTGTAAAAAACTCTTGAATCAAAATGAAATACTAAAATCCATTGGTCAATATGAGAAAATATAACCGATCGTATAGTTTCAGTTAATAGAGCTGCTGTGCAGGAACTCCTTTCATGAAACACAATGTTTTTTTCATGGTTCTCATTGAGTTTTACTCACATGTGCTGATTTACAAAGTCTATAATTACATCGAAGTTGTTTTCGGGAATCGTTAGTATTGTTAACCCTAAGGAGATATTATGTATTTCACTTTATTTTTGGACGCTAGTTTCGTTTCATCCTTATCATTCAGCAATCTAGCCAGAAAATAAACATTCTTAACGTAGCTCTACTATGACTTTGAAATGATGGTGTAGTCATGTAAGCTATTTTCTATTCTACGGAGTACGACTGCTTAAATTTTTACCTCTCTTATGTTTTCTATTCTCTTGTCACTTCCAGCTGATGGATCATACCTTAAGAATCCTCAAAAAGAAATGAAGATCAAACGCGAAATACCTGACGACGACTTTGTGGACATCACAGTGAAAGAGGAGCCCATTGATTGGAATCAGGAACATCAGGTGATGTGATTGCTCCTCTTGTGAAAATTTTAAGTGTATTAATACTAATCAACCCGTTGCTTCCGGATGAATTTTCGTAGGTAGGTTGTTCCGTAAAGGGTGCCGAATTGGGATTTGGCGACAGTGTCGTGTTTCGAAGTTTGGCTGCTGCCATCATCTTTGCTTTCTCTTAGTACTCGGGTTAATGGTATCTAGATATTTTAATAACTCAAATATGGGGCATTCCTGTTAACGAAAATAAAATGAGCGTTGACCCACGTGCAAACCATTACGCATTACAGGTTAGTTGGTACACCGGTGGCCCAATACGTAGAAATCTTGTAAAGCGGATGGAACATGTATAGTTAATTTTTTTTTATATTTATTTATTGTTTTTGGGGAATTGTCTCACTGTATAATATTTGTCATTTACTCCTTTGTCATCTTAGTATTAAAGGGTCTATGTTCAGTTTTCATCATTGTTTCATTGTCTTTCAAAAAATTCTGATGTCTACCTTATTTCAATCAGTCTCATAGTTCTCAAGGCCGCTAAGTTTGACTACCTAATTCCGCGTTTGTCATTTGTTATTTTGTTTAACTTTATTTACCAATTTCATGTATTGTGGTCAGTCACGATATGTTCGTCTTACATCTTTTTTTATGGTTCTAGCTGTGTTTTTTAGTTTATTTTCTGCATCCGAAGCATCAAAAACACATGAGTATTTCATTATACAACAAACTTGTTTACAATAATTAAATTCATTTTGTCTATTAGTCATCTCTTGATCCCGTATTATTTTTTCCATCGCTTCTATTGGTTCAACTTCTGCTGCAGAATCGTATTGAAGAAAATGAGTCTGCTCATGGAGCCTAGGATTGGCAATTGAATCAGGCTTTGTCTATCGTAGGCTTTGGGGATTAGTGTTTCCAGAGGAGGACTGTAAGGTTTCCTTAGCTATAGATAGGCTACGACTTCTATGTTTCTTTCCCACTTTTCTTTTCTCTATTTTCAAGCCTTCTTTGCTTTCTCTACTTTGTCTTTTTTTTCTTAACTAGCTGTGTTTATATGGATTGGAAGCTTTGAAATAACTAATATTCTAATCTAATTTTTTCGTACCATCAAGTTTTTTCAATTGCATTAATGACTCGATTTGGCTGTGCCATTGAATAAAATTTAACTAAAACATGCAGTTTGAATCTTTTTTTCTTGTTGTTTAATTTATGGATGTTTGTTGAATTTTCTATTATAATGCTTCGTGGATGAATTATGTGTACACATTAGGGAAACCATTTTCTCTTAGTTGTTTTTGCGTTTGGAGATAATTTGGCTGTTCAATAATAAGTTATCGACACTGCTGTAAAAATGTGTTTATACAATGTGCCATATGTTGGAGGTCCGTGACTGTAATTAGCGTTGGTTATTTCCTGACAGGTTCGTGACATCACTGTCTCCTCAACCCTTATTATCAAGAGAGAAGTAAATAAGGTTTGTATTGAATCAGGTTCAAGCTATATCGAGGCGGAAGTCAAGTTGACGAAAGGCAGCTATGGAGTGTGCAACACGAGTACTAGTCTCCAAGCTAGTACGCATGTCAAGAGGAAGTTAACCAAGTGCGAATTATGTAACTATTATTCTGTTTACACTATTGATATGAAAAGACACTTGGCAATTAAGCATGGCGTGGGAGAACTGTTAGAGTGTGAGTATTGTGAATATTCTTCACTATATGACTTAGGCCTTAAGCGACACCAAGCTAATAAGCATGGCAAAGGGAAAGTTTTCAAATGTAAGTTTTGTGAATATTCTTCTGTTTTCAGTGCTAATGTTAAGCGACACCAAGCTTATGTACACGAAAAAGGGGAACCTATAAAGTGTGAGGTCTGTGATTATTCATCTTGCTCTAGTACTGCTCTAAAGCGACACCTATCTAATAAGCACGGGAAGAAAGAACTTTTCAAGTGCAAATTTTGTGGCTATTCTTCTGCCTTCAGTAGTGACGTTAAACGACACATAGCTAATAAGCACGGAATAGGAGAATTGTCGAAATGTGAGTTGTGTGAATATTCGTCTGCTTATAGAAATGACCTCAAACGACACCACGCTAGTAAGCACGGCCAGGGGAAACTATTACAGTGCGAGTTCTGTCGCTATTCATCTGCCTATAGTAGTGTCTTTAAGAGACATCAAGCAAGAAAGCACGGCGTAGGGAAACGGTTAAAATGCAAGTTTTGTACATATTCTTCTGCCTGTAGTTACGACGTACAGCGACACCAAGCAAGTAAGCACGGCTCACCTGTTGAAGCGCAAGTTAAGTGATAATTTCTCTTCCTGAAAATATAGAAATATACCACCGAGTTTCCAACCACGGCATAGGCTGCTTATGCGAGTAGGAAGTGTGGTTATTCAGAACAAAAGAAAATACTAAAAGAATTTCTCCCAAAACTACCGAAGACCGTAAAATAGGTGAAAAAATGAACGTAGTTCCGACTGAGTTCACTATCGATACAGCAAAGGGGTTTTATTTTCTAATGTATAGATACTGACACGATGCGTGTGTGCAGTAGGATGAATTTGGGTTTTACTCCTCATTTATCCAGAGAAACACTCCGTGACTTGAATATCCAACAGTCGCAGCTAAGAATAGGGTCTCGCTTTAGTGGACCGCGTCATCCACTGTGAATTGGGGCTACGAGAAAGTAAACGCACGTGTTAGGGCAACTACGCAAGTTGATTTTTACGTGGTCAATAATCGTGAAGTTAACGGTATTTTTTAGCTGCTACTAAACTTCCCCTTGTGTTGCTGTCTTCTATTGTCAAAATAATGCTGTTGTACACAGTGCGCGTCGAAGTGCGTAGATTCAACTGACATCGCAGACCACCGGTGTAGAGACACATGATAGCGAGGCACTGGGGAGTTTGTTATCGCAGAAGTTTTATAACTATTTATTTTTGACTTTGCCTCCTTATTCGGGTATCCGCGTCTACTCGCTTAAGGCTAACAGCAAAAAATCAACTCCAAAATAAAGGAATTTAACAGATTTCAAACCCAATAAGTAGCTCTGTTTCTCGTAATTAATTGAAATTTCACTTCAACTGTCGGTAATTTGAAAAAATAATCGATAGTTGTCGAAAGTTTATTTAAACAGAGTACCGATGACAACACCGTCGACAATTGTGAAAACCCTACGTGACCAATTCCACCGCAACTTCGACCTAGAGTGGCTGAATATCCTGAAAATACCGACCAGTATCTCAGTAATGCAAAAGCTGAATGACTTGTTCATGCTGGGAAAGGTGTTCCAGAAGAGGAAGGTTTCTGTAGATCGAGCTCTTCAAATTCTAATTTCCGATATCATAAGTGGTGACTGGGCGCGACTGATTGATGTCACAGTTCGCCAGATTGAAGCATTCTTCCAGATGCCTCCATCGAAGCAAGTAGCATTGATTAAGAAGTAGTGTCGAAAACAAAGGTTTCGACGACAGGGTGGAAGAAGAGCGCTCATCTGTATACAGAGTGTTCCAAAAAAATGTACCCCTTTTTTGAAAGCTTATATCTCCTATGAATATGCATGTATTTCAAATCTGTTTTTTGCATATTGTTGAAAATTTTGTTCTCTTTCTTTTACAAAATTTCATTACGTTTCACCGAAAAATGAACTCCTCGCAATAAGCTGAATGAGAGGGGTTCATAGCATAAAATATGCCGCATATACTCTTACTTGCTCTGAATATTTTTAGAAAATAACATTAAATTTTAAGCAAAACCGTTGTAGATTCTGGAAGAATAAGGAATGTTGCATTCATATTGATGACAAAAGTGATTAAGAGCGCTAAATTTATCGCGTCATATTTTCAAGTTGTCTTTCGGGAAATGCTCAGAACTTTCGTTCCAACCTGATATATTTTTAATTTATGTAATTGTTAATTTCTGCTGATGGGTTTCATGAAAAACGTTTTTATCATTGCTAAGAGTTTTGTCGACTTTTAGTTTTTTAATTAATTGGCTTTTGCGCCAAATAGAAGAAGTATTGTTCTAGATTTGATCAACAAAATTTTGTGATATCACCATAAATGTTACCGTAGCATTATCCTATTGATATTCTGTATAGTAGACCTTGAAGATTTTTCTCTGAGCTCGCGTATTCGTTTGTCCGGAGCCTCATTGAGGGAACGAACTAAATGCTCTTACGGTAGGAATCATGAAACGGAGAACCATAAAAGGGAGAAATCCATAAAACTTCCACAGCATTGAGCGCCATCTGTTAGAATTTTTGGTAAATTTAAAGTTGCAGACGCGACAGAAAATGGGCAAATAATGTGGTGAAATTAGGGAACAAAATGGATTTCTTGGTGAGGAACGTTGTTGAGAAAAATTGGAAAAACAACTTTTGAAACAACTCCAAGACTCCGCGGGTGACGTTAACTACACTCTCACTGGTATAGAGCTCTCGGTCGTAGAGCAAAACATAAATAAAAAAAATAGAGTGAAGTGGGGTCAGCGTTTCTCGAAGGAAATTACTTAATAGAAAAGTCCTAGAGATTGGTCGAGGGATCAAACGCAGAAATATCTCAACAAACCCGCACAGTAACACATTCATCAGAGAGCTCTATGCTTGACTTCGGACACTTAAGGTTCCAAGGAATAACGATTGGTTTAGGAGGTTCAGCTGGCGGCGTGGCTTATAGTAGATTTTAGGACAAGTAGACTTAAATTCTCCAATCAAGAAAGAGGCCAATTAAAGATACGGGACAGTTAGAAAGTTGAGATCCTCAAGCGTAGCATCTGCGGGAGTTCATTTGGGGCCACGGCAGTAAGAAGGGCCTCAAAGCAGCGCAAGGCGCGTTTTTCGGGCGTAAAGCCCGTACTTAGAAAGGGCTTGAGAGCTTGTATTTCTGAGACAACTGCAATACCTATGGACGCTGCCGTTGGGTGCCGCTCAACCCACCAACGCATTACAATAACTTCGATTACTACAGAGTAACTCTTCCGAATCATCACAGCAATTCGAAAGGAGCAGTAATCAAGATCCTACAAACTTGAATACTGGAGAAGCATGGCGTATCGTCGAGATCAACGAAAGAACACCTCGGGGAGGCCAAGTCAAGTGCACTTCAGCGTGAGAAAGGATCACAAGATCTTTCGCTTGCGTCGGAACGACACGCCGAATTTACTGTCGGACTGAAATGCAACAACGCCACTGAAACGCTAGAGATCATCACAGTGTCAGCTCAGAAATAATTCCCGAAATGTTGCAGATGCCGAAGTTTAGATTGGACAACGACATTCAAATACATTTGTGTGGCCTCGGCATCTGAAGCAAAGTGATGTGATTATCAGTTGAAAGTTTGTGTGATTCTAAGTTGAAAAGTGGGGTACTTAATAGTCGAAATTGGGTGTCAACGAGGTATGACAATTTAAATTATTCATTAAGAATGGCGGCTTCTTTACGTCCTAGTATTTCAATTTACGATTACCGAATGCCAAATTTGATCATTGTAATTTTTTGATGTTCTTGTCCATTCCCCGTGAAACTCGTTTTAAATTCATTTTTTGCCATGTTCGAATATTGATAAGATTTGCGACGCGGTGTTTCTATGTTTTTGTGCATGCTTTGTGAGTCAGAACATAGCGTCCTTAACCTGTGTCCTGCTCTTCGTCTATTTTTGCACATTTGGTTTCCCGTGTGATCTGTACAATAGTAAATGTGTTTCCATTTAATTGTGTGTATTTTTATACCCTTCTTCGGTAGGTCGATGGGTGCACTCAACTATGTATGCGAGAGGTATGAAGGGACCTCGCAACCTTAGACGGGCTGGTTCGTAATGTAGCGTAATCTATCAAGATTCATTTGTCAATGCAATCATATTTTGATCTTTATTTTTAGGAATAGAGAGGGAAACACATTAGCATTTTGTCACATTTTTTAGATTTCTTTAACTTGTTCTTATGTTAAATATGCACACGAACCGTGGTCCCGTCACAACGTATTATTAGATGAACAAAACATTACATTTACCTATGTATAATTTTCTATTATAAGTCTTCTATCATAATTATTTAATCAATTTAGAAGGATTAAAGATATAGCATTTTTCAAGTAATATTTGAAATTTGATTTTAAATTATTGCTTGAAAATGCTTTATCCTTATCACAATTAAATTGATTATTTAATTGCTGCTTGGAAGCAACTGTTACCTATCGCAAAGAAAACTTCGTGTGTGGCCGAAACACCGCATGTTGAAGGAATTCAAAACTTTGCAAATTAATTATTCCCTGCCCAAAAAACGAATATGGAAGATATCAATGAGTGAACTGATAAAAATTATTTTCATATCTCGGGCGACATTGGCAATGTAGAATCTATTGATAGTATCTCAAGTGCCGAAGCTGGTGATTCAGTTGAAGACAGCGATATCACTGCTAGCGTTACTGAAACAAAACCCTTGTTGGATGAAGCAGAAATCTGCATGAGTAAAATATCGATATTCTCGAGGAAACACATGGTTTCAATGTGAGTGATATGCTTGCTCACACGTTGAGAAGCAGTATCATCACTCATAAATAGCTAAAATATCATGTAGACAAATTACGAGACGCCCTGAAACAGGGAGTAGAGGTGTCAGAAATAAACACGTGCGAATGTATTGAATTATCTCATGAATAAGAGCTCGTTATTTGGAACAAATAATTTTACCACTACGTAAAGTTTCAATATAAAACTATATTCGGCTCCATGGCTTATGTCTCCTCAGGGGGCATAGGGTAGGCAATAGGGTTAGGTTAGTTATGTTTGTCTATCTTATTCTATGGGAACTAGCGCCCACAGAGGTGCGTTGTTAGGCTACCTCAGCTTTAGATAAGCCTTCGGGACTTCTCTTTCTCGTGACCACTTGCTTCTTCGTTTTTCATTCCTTCTTCGCTATTTCTTATTTGGCTTTTCTCCTTCCTTCTTTAACTTGCTGTTTATATGCGCAGGGGATCTTGTGTGGGACCACAACTTGTGCATAGATTCCTCGTTCGCTTCTCTGTCCATACTAAGTAAATCGTCCCTATTCTTTCGGTGCAAGATAGTTTGAGTTACTGAAGCGCTGCTATCACTACCACCACTACTACTACTTTGAGATAGGAACTAGAAGTTAAAATTAACTGAAATCATTGCGAAATTTTTAGGCATGTCTCTCTAAGTTCAGAGCGTGTAGTTTTGAATTTTGGGTGGAGAATCTTGATTGTCTGATACGTAAGATAGTTTAACTTGTTACGAATTGTGCGGATTGAGACATTTATAATTTAAATTAGAGTTGTTGTACGCCTGAACTATTTGCACTACTTAGTTTTTACGAGATGCAAATTAACGGTGTGCTGCGAGTTCAAAATTGTATTGTGTTAACTTATGCTGTTGGAGACAAATACATAATCATTCATTCCCAGAATATAGGGCATACGTTACACAGAATATGGAAAATCAATTGGCAGTAACTAAGCAAGAATTCAGTGGCACAATAAAAATGTGTATGTTTTGGAAACCTACTTCTTCATTTCAATGATTTTCGTCAGTAGTAAGTAATGCATTTGGTAGCGATTCTCGGCCGGGCAGTTTTCCACGTGGCGTTCCAACGATACTCCGACGGGAACTAAAACATTTGTTTTTGTCATAAATTAATTAATAGGACATTTATGAGCCGGGCAGTAAAACGTAGTGAAATGAACAGTGAAAATTCCTCGATGGAGCATTAGCCTAGTTGCTCAACTGAGCTCGAGCTAACCAGTGAGCGAACGAGCTTGAAGAATCAATCGACTGGTATTGAACTAAATTAATCCAGGATTGATTCTCCCACCTCTTGCGTAATTGCGAACTGCAAATGACCATCTACAGAAGCTTCGTCCGACCGACCCAAACGAGCTGCTCCAGGTGGGGTATTGCTGCATTCTAATTGAGATTACCAATTTTTTATACCCCGCTCACTGTTAAGCGAGTTCTGAATCTTCCAGATCCTTCGCTCAACTCTTAATCTATCACAGAGTATTTAGCTCGACCCTAGAGCTATCCTAGACTGACTGCCCCTGGCTCTGTTCTTCCCTTACTGACTGCTCCCAACTTCATTTTCTTTCTGCCTCTCCCATGATGCGGAACGTCTAGCTATGCCAAACGTTCCGTGTCATATCTAAACACATTCCCATGGCCTACAGTTCGATCTTCACCCTTGTTCTGGCTCTAAATTCCCACGCCCTTCGCTTCGCCCGCGGTTACTTGCTTCAGCTTCTCCATGCATTCATCAAATTATTTTGATTTTCTTGGCTTACGTTGCCGCCTGAACTCGGCGCTGCGCACATCACACTTCACACGCCTTTCGCATTCCGATGTACAACCACAGACCTTGCCTGCTACAAGCCTGTCTACATATATACAATGAAAGCCTACACCTACTCTATACAAATGCAAATGATAACATTATAAGCTATTATTTCTAATTTGTTAACTGATTGCCCTTGTCCGTGGCAATGTAATGAAAAATCTACAAAGCTGAATTCACAAA
>VOMN01113157.1:0-21768 GCA_014899125.1 Orchestia grillus | reverse complement strand
TGTGCTTCACTAATATATTCAACGAAATATCCAACAACCAAGTAGCACACAACAGTGCATCCCATTCGCAGAAAATTTAACTACAACATAAATACTGAAACACAAACGTTGAAACATGAATTATTCAAAATTTTGAAGATATCCCAACACGCTATAGCAGGAACACCGACGGACATGTAAATAGTTCTTACACACTGCTGCACTTCGTCTCATTTGATGGGATGGATGTAAATTGCACAAAAGCAAATAAAAACCTCGTACTATTAGAGTGTTGAAACTTAAATCGAAGAGACTCATGGTTTCCTACATTACAATTCAATTAGAGACAATAGTGATGCAATAAATATATTCTCATGAATGACATGTGGTAGTATGGAAGCATGACGGACATGGAATCATCTTTTGCTCTGCAACATGCAAGTAATTGAACTGATTGATGTCGAGCAAACCACGTCAGTTTGTTCAGTTTTTGCCCTGTGGCTCTGCGCGTATCCATTTCGACGACGCTTTAAAAGTGCACAACTTTTGCAAGTCAACCGTCCAAAAAAGAAATAAAAAAAGAAGCTCGTGCAAACTTTAGTGAAGACCTGGAGCTCAAGGACAATCTCGGCCCAGTTCAGCGAGGGGAGACAGGCGTGAAATTTACTAAAAAGTCGGGCACTCGGACGCGACTTGCAGTCCTTGCCGTGATGTTTGGCCGGCCGAGCGCCGGCGTGACCAGACTGCAACACTACACTCAACGTTGCAGACAATAGTCAAAGGCTCAGCAAACGTTGTCTCGCAAGGCTGCCTACAGCAGCCATATTCTGGTCATATAGAGGCAGTGTGGTTGTTTAACCTTTTGTGTACCGGCAGTAACTCCAGTTACAACCTATACTTCAAGCACATAACAAAATAATTCGGTGCTAGATTCTTCCTCAAGTCTTGTTGGCTAGTCTATTCAGTTAACATTATCGCTCGTTCATATGGTGACCAGAGTACCCGACACAGTTGGCACATGGTGGCTGGAGTAACCGACACAGTTGGCACATGGTGGCTGGAGTAACCAACACAGCTGTCGCATGGTGGCTGGAGTAACCAACACAGCTGGCGCATGGTGGCTAGAGTTACCGACACAGCTGGCGCATGGGGGCACTCACACATAGAGGATTCATGCAAATTAATCTAACCTAAATTATTATTAACTAGCTCAATTTTACGGACGCATATAATCTATTACCCCTATTTAAACTATAACTAGCGTAGAGGAAATTGAAAAACTTCGTAGTCTAAATTATGGCATTCGAAGGGTTACTACATTAGCGAAACGTTGAGGTGACGAGTCACGGGTTGCGCTTCCGCCAGATTCTTTAGCACGTTCCCCAGTGACGGTTGCGTACGGTTCTGATTTGCCACAAAAATTACAACGTGGTTTTAGCCAATGTGTACCAAATTGTATTTCAAGAAGTTCGAGTTCAGAGAACTCGGTTTCACATGAGTGACAAGGCACTGTTCTGTTTTTGAAACGACATGGACCTGATTACCTGATGGTGTCAAAACCAGTCAAAAATGACTCATTTGCGAAGCCCACACGTGTTTACGATCAGGACGTTAGCCATGAATTTAGCATTATACAAGAACAGGCATTGACCAGAAATAAACATTAATTTAGGAAACAAGAAGGAGAAATTTCACCTAAGAATTTAGCTTATTAAGTCATAGCGTACACTTTTTCAGACGCTTGATGGTAACAATGTCAAATACGAAAAATGGTAACAGTAACACAACGTAATGGAGATAGATGTTTTATTGATTAGATTGCGCTTTTAAATTTTTCTAATGAAATAACTCGTACATGAAATGCAAAAGTAAGGTACAAATATTTTATTTTTGACCTAAATTATCGGTACCTCGTGACATCTAGCCGTACCCTTCACAAAATAGTTTTAACTTCAGTAACTAGACAGCATTTTTATTTAAAATTTTATTCCTAATGCACACGACCTACTAAGGACTAAGTTCAAAAAATTTGGCAACATTTTTTGAGAAATAAACTTCACGCTCATCATGGGTTAAGCAAGAACGAACAAAACTTGCATCCGGAAACTGGCGTGGGGCTGCCACGTGGTTTTTAGCTAATTAATAGACGCGCTCGGGCCGAGCGAACTGACAGCGCCAACCAACTTTGATTGGACGGACTTCGTGCGAGCAGCTCTACGGCAATTGCTGAGAGCTCACAGAATTTAGAAAAAAGAAAAGAAATGATGTTGCTGAATTTTAGCTTGGGTGATGGAAAGAAAGGGCCACTCAATAAACATAAAATAAAATAAAACGCGAGCGAGTTTCAGACACTCTCGTCAAAACATAAGTGTGACCCGAAAAGTTCAAATTACTGACATCAGATAAGAAATTTCAAGAGAAATTACGACCAACATATTAATTCACACATAGGTTTATCAAAATTGAATAACTTATAAAAATTGTTCGTAAATATCCGGTATGAGACAGCGAAGCGGTGATTGAACAAACCATCGAAACACCAAGGTTCAAAATTACTAAAGCAAAGCAGCGGATCAGGGAATGAGGGCAAGATTGCGTGCGGCCCCGAATTGTGTGAGGTATTCATCAAGCTTCGTACATAATGGATCAACTATAAACTTGTCAGCCGAGGACAAAAGACTCCTTTGGTGGAGAAAATGCCGCGGTGGCACCACATTCGCAGGCGATGGGCCTCATCAAAGAGGTGGAAGTTAAGAAGTTATCACAGCTTTTCCCCATTTAATTTTAGCCGACGTATGAAGTCTTCATAGCTGCCCTCAACGTTTTGCATAAAGTACTGATTTATTTTGTATCCCTCGTTGAGCAAAGGCTGCAATTCAGCCACGCATCTGAATGAACAAGTTAGAATGATATCATAGATACCAATGCGTCATTTTTTGACGCACCGTTTATAGTCTTCTATGGAATTCGCTTCATAATAGAAACGAAGAGCTAACTCTCGTGCGCTGATGAACGCTACCGTCATCGCTACACGAGTACTATTACCAACGCGTGCAAATGGTAATAACAGTAGGTAAATAGCGTAACAACTGGTTGAATGTGACTTACTGTAAATAGGTGAAAGAGTTGAGATATTACTTTATAGAACAATTGTGTTCCTGAGTTGAAATATCGAGCGACCGTCGCACGAATGTGTTGGGACGCACAAACACAACAATGCTTATGCGCACGCAGTTGCGAATGAAAATGGTCCTCAAGCTCAGTGAAGTAGGTACTAGCAATTAGCCCGTAATATAAATTAGGCTTCATTTACATTCCAATGGGACGCTCCACTCTCTGAATGGAGGCGAAATCATCGATAAACACTAGATGATGAAGTTTGTTTCCAGGCGTTACGACCGCGTGCAGAGCGGGTGGAAGAAAATTTAGACTAACGCATTCTAGTTACACGATCACGAGTCCAATTCTGGGACTGCAAAATTACGTATCAGTAGTAAGGAGAAATTCAGCATCAAATTATAGTACTATATGAAGGTTGACGCACGTTCAGTACGCACACAGCTTACGATTTCTCAATTAAATGAGAGGTGGGCGGATCTAAAAAGGAAGTAGCAGACACGCTAAGACTCCACTAACACCTGTGGATGAATTACTAGGACTGTACTCGGTGCCGTAGGATTTACATAGCCCTGAAACGTGAAAGCGGCGCAGAGACCTGAATTAAAGCTGAAAAAGGCGGAGACCTTTCGTGTTTGACACAGGCTGGAATGTATGGGCCAGTTTCCAGGGTTAAAAAGCAGGTCTGAAGAGCCTAAAGTGAACGCCCTAATTGCAAAGAAAGAATTGAAGATCTACCAGGTGCATTTTCCATTCTGCAGTCTTAGTCGTTTTTAACATGTATCCTGCCTCTAGGAAATAATTGCCTCAAGTCTCATGTCAGTTTTGAGTTGAATGTTGATACAATTTTAATTCTGATACCCCTGTATAATTTCCCAAGCAAAACTTGAATTAAAGGTAAGCCTAATATTAGCATAGTGTACGTTAAAAAGAGGATGACCTGTAAATGCATACAGCACCTTGAACATTCATATGCCAACTCGTATAAAATTCAGCGACCATTTCGAAATAATTTCAACCTTAGTACTCACTACAATTGAGTTTGCATAAACCTTGATATAGTTCTGAAATTGAGAAAACACTGAATGGAGATGAGCATGGAAGGCTGAAATATAGTCCCACTTTTCCTGAACGGAAACATACCTTTGGCTGCTACAGAGGTTTTGTATTTCAGAAACAACTTGAATTTTTACTTGGTCATAATAAGCAGATGAATACATGACTCATGAAATAAAGACGACTAACAAGCAGAAGATTACAATCGACTTTAATATGAATAAAAGTCACGTACGACTCGCCCAATTACCTTCGGATAATTAACGATAAAGTTGGCAATTCAGAGTGATTTTAAGACAAGGCTGGCCCTCGAGGGGTCGAGTTACCACATTTGAGAATTGCTTTAGGACGAGCGCGGGGGCCAACTTCGCTCAGTTAGGGTAGAGAGGCGCTCAGTTCTAGTCGGACATCACACAGGGAATACGCTTTTTAGAGCAATTGTCGAGATTGGTACTGGGTGTTGTATGCAGACCACCGAAGTTGGCTGGAGCGATACGTCCACGTTCTGAAGTATGAAGTCTTGGTTTGATCCCGTTTATTTTAAACCTTGACTCGGATTAAGGACTTTTAGTTTTTTTTCCTTTCAAAATACGCGTGTGTAGTGTTCCTCTAGTCAGCCTACAACTAAGCAACGCGTTCCAATGGTGATTTTTTTCATTCAAATTCGGCACTCTTTAAAGAACATTGTAATAATTTCAACTAGAGCCTCAGACTCTTTCAGGTAGAATTATTGTTCCAGTGTTTTCAGTACATGAAGTTTCTCAGATTCATTTTCATGTGATTAGCATTTTACGTTGTAAACGGAGCAGCTGAAAGGATTTCAAAGTAGATCGTCTGACAAATGTAGCGGGAGAATCCGACGACGATGAGCGAGACGTGCACGTCGTGTTCAAGATTTAAGGGAAACCAAGGCCAGAACAGTATCAGTTACTAAAGTTTACGAGTTCTATTTCAAGCATCACCCAAGTGCTGTGAAGTCATTATCATAGGGTATTGAGGATTAAATGTTTTTCCCAGACTCAATACATACTGCAATTATTCATTCAAATGCGGAAACGAACCAATAGTAAACACCAACTTAAAATTCCGTACACATTTTAATGAAGATCAGGGAGCATAGTGAGTCTATCACATGTATGCGAATAAAACGAAATAGAAACAAACAATAGATTATTTATTCGTAAAACTTATGCTAATAATGAGGAGAACATGTTCCCGAGCTGTTGAGGAAGGACACGAATTAATGGTCGGATAAACTTTGAACCCACAAAACGCTAATAGCAAATCACCAAGAGGTGATTTATTGCAATTAGGCTCTTGAGTTATTTGAGGGAAGGGAGTATAAGCATGAAATATTTCACAAGAACAACCACGCAGGAAGAACCTCGCTCGTACGAGGGCCCGGACTTGCAGCTATTTAAAACAATGGAGTTGCTGAAAGAGCCTTCCGTTGGGGTGAGGGATTTGAGTAACTTTCGGAAAAGCTTTTACGAAGAATCCCACTAATCCTTTTCTGAGCTCTCCAGAAAACCCAAGTGACTCTCCACAACAACTACAACAATAGCACCGTCGAATAAAACAAATCAACATGAAATCGGAGTCGTTCCAGTTGTGATATATTAGAAATTTTGTTACACACATAACTCATGTTACCCGCATGGGAAACTACTACTACTACCATCACTGCCTTTGTTATGAAAACCGTCACTACCACCGCCACTGCTACTACCACCAACACGACCACTGCCACGACCACTAACTGCCACGACAGCCCCCACTGCCTCCCCACTGCCCTGAATGGGAACTTCGAGTAATTCGTCCACTTTGAAGATGAGTTTTGGAACTTACGCAAACGCATCAATCTGGGGAGCTAGAAGCCAGGACTCGAGTAACAGATTTCAATTCAAAGGAATTCAACTGGGATTTATATTTGTCGTTTCCAACTCTAATTTGCGGCTAGAATCTTCAACGACGGATTACAAAAAGGCAAGAAGATTAAGCGGCCAAAAGGATGCTTCATCGAGGAAATCATTGCAATTTTTAGCGGGCTCCAACCGCTCGGTCGCAATTTGACTGGAGTAAAGAATTATCCCTCTGGCTGCTGTTGAGGTCTGACTGGAGTCTCCAGTGCACTTCTAACAGCAAGTTTTAACATTTGACGAAACTCATTCATACATAGCAGAAACGCTACAATATAACTTTAAGCCCGAAGGTACGTTATCAGCCTCCGTCGTCAAAAAAGAGAGTAAATAGTGCGGCCCAGCTACGCCATGTCTCGAGGGCTCCTATAAACCCAGAACACTTTCAGTATAAGCACCCCACGAAGCGTATATAAAAATTCTTTTAACCTTCTTTGTGGCGCTTTGGAGTTCATAGCACCTTATTAACGTCATAATTTAGTTCTAAGGAAAGAAGCATACTCGAGATAATTCCTACAGGGCTGTTTTTCTTCGAGTTTTATAGTTGAGCACGACCCGTTAAGCGGCGTTGGTGAGGGCCTCCTCTTCGCCCACCAGTCATCCAAAAGAAGCGCTCGGTCGCTCACGGATTTCATCACGGCTCCATCCAGCGGCACAACGCAAGCTAATTGCTTTATTCAAAGCACAAGCTTAGAAAAAATGGTATCGTTTTTAATGAACGAAATTACATCATGCAAATTGTCAATTTATTACGCAACTAAAACGAGTGTAACGTCGTTATAAGCTCCCCGGACAAAAATTAGTTACCTGAAACTAATACGGCGTAAGACTGATAACGGCGGCAATCCTGAGCGGTATTGAGTGTACAAGTGCCCTTATGTACACCAGGTCTATTTTGAACCATTCTTGAATCAACTTATTTAGCAATGCAGCCGCAGTACGTACACGATCTTCTCGCCATCTAACTTGTCGTTCTAGGTGGTTATTATTTGGTTCATATCTGGGGAATTAGCTCGCCAATCTAAAAACCTGACATATCCTGAATATCTGGAAAGCTAGTTAATGACAGTTCTAGCCCGATGCACCCAATAGTTGTCATCCGTGTAAGGAGCTAGAAAAGCAATATGAAAGATCTTGAATAACAATAACTCACTACTTTTCGTCCGCCGACCCTATTTAAAATCAACTAATTTTTCATTCTAAGATAACGACTGTTACTGAGCAAAAATATCCATCTTCGGGTAAATATTCTTCGTGTGTCACAAAGTTTGTTTCCAAGCGTCCCCAAACACATAAAATCGAAGTTAACCTTATTAATGTACTCATATCTTACGTTCATATTCTCTTCAATAGGCGATGTACTATCATAGTTCCTGGGCAAATAATTGAAAATGAGGGCAGATCTAGCAAAATTCACTGATGAAATACCGTATGTCATGAGAGGCTGCATAAAGTTCCATTTGCGTAGCTACATGTATGAAGGCGTTGAGACCAATGCGTACACCCACTCCCGGCTTCTGTGAGATTTAGGCGAAACAGGTGATTATCTCACCACTAGGTCAGGATGCTGGTCTGTCGCAGGCTCTACTCCTATATTCAACCAGGACTCGTTTTACTCTTGAATGAAGTGGGCAACCTAGAGCCAGGGGGGCTCGAATAGAAATCATAAATTAAAATTCAAAAGTAAATTTTCTTCACTGAAATAAGTGTCAGCTGAACATTTAATTCTTAACTAAGCAGTTCGTTTACGACAGGAGTACTTCTCTTGCGATCCACAATAAATCCCGATGTAAGAAGTATGTGGAGCGTCCGATGCAAGGTAAGTAAGAAACGGATCTGGACCATCTCTGTATGTAAACTTCTAAGACAGTCAGGTACCTGAAAATATTTCTCATTTTTACTCCTGCTATTATAAAATACTCAGTTATATTGTCTACCCTGTATATTCTCTCTAAATTATCTAAAGACTTGTCATTTTTTCACATATATACATGGTGTTAGGGATACAGAAGTCCAAAATTTCACACCCACCACAAAATGGCAAACTAACTTTCAGCTGCATGGAGCTTTGGAAAAACAGTTTTATTTTTGAGACATTTGATAAAAACGTTTAGACCGGTAAATTCTAGATGTTTAAGATCACGCAGCAAAGTAACTCCTTTCTGATCAATTTTTCGCTGTTCATTCTCTATTGTGATACGGCACTGGCAGCACGAAACGCTTTAAAGAAACGCAGAAATGCACGTTGTTTGTGGTGCTGCTAATCGTAACGCCAGACAGGCAGCTGGGCTATACCAATAGCGTTTTCCAAGCCGTTACATACCTGGTCGTGGAATGTTTTCAAATCTACACCAACGGCTATGTGATATGAGTGGCGAATATTTTAAACTAATTGCGGATCAAAGGTATGAATAAATTGGTTGTTGGCAATTTGGCTTTTAAATTTCCTCCTTTCAAACATTAAACAACTAATTTTCCAAAAAACATTTTTTTCAGTTTCACAGGCAAACGCATTTAGTTTGCCACTTTCTGGCAGGGGTGAAATTCTGTACCTCTTTTTCCCTCACACCATACGTATGTGTATATGTACATTTACTTGTGCTTTTTCGAATAAAGTGTTCATAATTGTCATATTAATTTCGATTGCCCATCATCCCAAGATTTTTTGGATAGTAGACAGGAGTATGACCAGTCTCAAACCAATGCCAAGTCTGTAGAGCCTCGTTGCCTTCAATTTAAAGAAGTTTGTCAACATCGGGAGTTCGGATCGCAAAAAGGGGTCAGGAGGGAAAAACAAAATCTCAGGACTCAAAACCAGATAGATCAAGAGATTGATGTTGAACAAAACAGGAAGATGCGTCCCTAGAGTTCTCATTCAGAGCAAATGGCTTACAATCATTGAATTTAATAGCTTACATGTAAGTTTATGGTGAAATAAATAAATAAATATTTAATCCGTGAATTCGGTTAACTCTTTAGAATGAATTGGATTGAATTCATTTTTACGCCAGGAAAGCCAGTGTCACAAAACGGACACGCACAACTAACATGAGAAGTTTCTCAGTTCTCCCGTTCCCGAGGTCTATAAAATTCTCGGTTTAAAGAGTAAACCACAACGCGTTCAACGACAAGAACATTGAAAAATTTTCGAACATCCGTATGAGCACAAAATTTCTTGCAAAAATGTATACACGACAAAAAATATCAAAAATTCACCTTATGTCAAACGATGTTTGCTCACTTAGTCTAGTTAAATGCAGTACTTTAGTCGTATTCATAATACCTTTCTTCTATTACTGGGGCTCAATATCAGGCGAATCATTGATGTCCCAACATGAAATGTAAAATCTACGAGACAGTGAAGCATACCTATAAATATATATAATGAAGAACTATGCATCTCGCTACCGTCTACAGACGTCTATTCCTATGTGTACAACCCCGTTGGGGGCAGTTTACTTTTGGACAAATTGTTTCATAGCTTCTAAATTTGTACGTTTTAGTACCGAACATATTGATTCATATACCGCTAATGATTCATGTACCGCTACCCCGATTTCACTGTGCGTAAATCTTGCTTTAAAAATCACTCAATTACCACACATCGACACCCTAGTTGCGCTTACTCGCCCTACGGCTTGCTGCTAACACACACGGTAAGAGAGCGCGAACTAAACAGAAATATATACACCCATTTTTTTTTAGACGATACACTCTTTCATTAAGCACATCGTTCAATAACGGTGAGCACTGAGCAGGCTCGTGGCCAAATTTTTACCGTCGTCTATACAGCATTACCTCGGTGCACCTGCTGCCCGCGGCCGCACGAGAGTTCACACTTTTAATCAGAATCCGGGATCGAGTTTTCCGAGAATCAGAGCAGCAATCTACGTAAGAATGGTGACTGATTTTTATTTTGGCAGCAGCCGAAGGAGGGTGCAAAAAGCGAAGAAGAGGTCCTGGAAATTAGAGTCGAAATTGAGGCGGCACTCACTCTGTATTGAACGTTATTTAATAAGTGCTGACTGGATCCAAGAACCGCTTGCTTCGGTGCGGTGTAAAGAGAAGCAAAGTCGTCCAGTCCATTACAGATAAAGTTCAACGTAATCGAAGTGGGGAAACTCCTGCAATCAGGAAGACATTTGGCCTTTTAATCGCTGCTGAAATCGAGCACGCAACAGAAAGAGCGTTTGCTTATAAATTGAGCCTGAGAGAACAAAGATAAGCCTCGACCAGACGAATGAATTCCCATTCAGTGATTTATTACGACCCGAGGCATGGACGGCCGCAGCAACAGCAGCGATATTAATGTGATCAGTAATCTCACTCTCAAATAACATCCGTATTTGAGTTGATGCTAAACTTTATACGGCTCCTTTTCATTTTCTTATAAGTGGATGTGAATACTTTCCTGTTCATGAAATTAGCCCACTTTTTGAGCGGTATATTTTGAGACGAAGAGGCGTTTACTTCAGACCATGGAGATGGACTTTTAGGGGAAAATTTTCAAAGTGAGAACAGTTTCCAGGCTTTTCTTTGAGACTCAGCCCCGCAATGTATAAACGAGTATTGCGTAGCGTAAGCAGCTAATAGGCCTCGTCGTTAGGAGATTGCATTTTCCTCCGCGGAAGCCCAAAGTTTGAAGTCTTGAAATTTTTTAAGGTAAAACTTCAAAATTCATCCGAAATTATTTAAATTGAAACGCATTATTTATACGTTCTTCCTTATTTTGATATTCCTACGATATTTTCACAAGCGTGATCACATCTCCGGTCTACTCAGGACAACCGCAACCGGGAAACTCGGCGAAAATGAACTTGAAGCATATATCCTGTTACGCCATAAAATTGAGTTTAGAATGACGCAAATATTTTTTCATCCAGCTCACATCGATATGCTTGAAAAATTTATTGAAAGCTTACTTGCCAAACACTATCGGTGACTTAGAAATATCCAGTTACGCTATACAGTCGCGCAGATTTCAAATTAATATATAAGATCAGCAATATGTCGAGAGTCGTAACACACACTAACGTATAACGTTAGCAATGTGTCGAGAGTCGTAATGTACACTAACATGCAACATTACCAATGTGTCGAGAGACGTAATGCAGACTAACGTGCTACATTGACAATGTGTCGAGCGTCGTAATGCAAACTAACAAGTAACGTTAGCTATGCGCCCAGTGAAGTAATGCACAACGAAATGTAATGTTAGCTAGCTGCTGATAGTCGTAATGCAGACTAACACGGAACGTTAGCATTATTCCAAGAGCCGTAACGACCTTGCAAGGATGCGGAGGTGGAACCAGACGTCTTCCACGAAGATGTGAGAGTCTCGAGCTCAGAATTCGAGTTCAACGTGGCGCGGATCACTGCAAGTCGGGATGACGGGAAGAAATCGTCATGGGAAAAATTGTGGAGCGTTTTTACAGCAATAAGAGCTGATAAATAGTTCCCACTCAATCACCTCATCCTTAATTCTCATTCACGTTTACGTACCAGCGTGAAGTGTATGATGTCTCAGTACGAAACATTAGTTTTTAACCATAAAACTAGTCCAAATTAATCACGTCAGAGTCATACGGTCACGTCTCATTTCCGGAAGGAACGTATCTTCAGGAGCACCAATAGCTCGAATTATTTCCTTCAGAAAGTCAATACACAATAATAATATTCTGCAACAGTTTTTTTGCCCCATGCTTAAATAAGCGATGAAACTGAGATTAAAACTGAAGCTCGAGCTGATCTATGAAACAGGAGAGAAAAACAATTAATTTCAGGGTTTTTTGCTCGATTGCCCCTTGCCTTCGCTTCAGGCGCGGTTGTATCCGTAGAATAATGTTCTTCGCAGCGTCAATCAATTCGCCATACCCCTGATTTTTGTGGGTTCGTCTACGAGGCTGGATTGAGTACAACACAATACAGGTAAAGATTTCATTGTTGATTTTCAAGCTACGGTTGTTTAAAGAACTCTCCCTTTCTGGGCACCCTTAGTGATGAAACGAACTTTGTAGTATTATGTACCAAACATGCAAGAATTCGATCACAATTAGAAGAGATCGAATGTGCAAATAATCGTAACGTGAAGTCCCAATCATCGCTTATAATTGTAAGACCAGTAGTGCCTCGAATTTAGACTTTTGAGCAGTGATAGCAGTGTTACTAATCACAATCAAGGAAATTGTTTCGGTTGAGTTTGTCTCGTAGATTTGCAGCACTAGAACCGAAAGATGTCATTGTTAACTTGTCCTCCAGAGAACTGTCATCCGACGAGGTTGATGCGCTGTCTTATGGGCTAAAGTTTAATTTTAAACCGATGAAGCTTAATAAACTTTCTCGCTTTGTAACACTTGAACAGTTTTCCAAAAAATGTCGAGTGAGCCAATGCACGGTGGGACAGTTGACTCGGCTAACTATGTTCGTTCGGCTCTCAAGCTGAATGCGTTTTCTCCATTTCATCCTCTTTCTTCGAATTTGTCTCCGGTTTTTAGATAATTTATTAACGTGTTGAAAAATTATCTACGCCAGAGAATTTAACAGAAACCAAACCGAATAAGGGCAACGGTGTAGTGTTACTGGACAAGGAAGTGTACTACGACAAGATGCAATAAATCCTACGCGATGCTGCAGAATTTGCTAACAATTGGATTCCGTTGGTTTTTAAACTTGGGGAAACAGCAAACCAGTTCATAGATAGCATTTTTACAGCTGGAATTTTGAGTAAAAGAGAAAAGAATTAAATAAAAGCAACCGATGCTAGGCCAGGTGTTATGTGCGGCTTGTCTGAAGTACATGAAAGGTAAGTTCTTCTGAGACCTGTCCTGTCCACTATAGGGACCCACAATTGTCCATTGTTCAAGTATCTTGATGCACTATTGTCTTGTTGGATTATTCTTATCGTATTCTGGGAAGGATTCCTTTAGTTTTGCAAATGAAGTTAGCAGTACGCGCCACAATAATTTTTATACGGTTGGTTGCGATGCAACTTCATTATTTACTAATATTCCAGTGCGTTTTATGAACCCTGGGAAATATATTTTTATCATTTCACGAAATAAATTGGCTTACTAGTTGTCCTCGCGAGTTTAAACCAGTTCATTTTCGACGACATGTGGCTGCTTTTTTTGGTTTGCATCTACATCGCACTTGCCTTTATTTCTTGACTATGAATTCGCAGCATTCATCCATAGTTTTTACTCTTGAAGTGTAAAAAAATAACAGCTCATAATTTCTAGATGCTCAGGCTACCAAATCCGAAAACACTTCCTACACTGACTATACTGTGAGCTAACTTTCATGGGTACAATGACTATACTGTGAGCCAACTTTCATGGGTGTACTGACTATACTATGAGCCAACTTTCATGGGTGTACTGACTATACTGGAAGACAGGAGAACGCGATCATTCAAGCTAAATGAAGCAACATTCTTCTAGTGTTCTCTGGCAGAAATATTAGGTTCAATATATTTAAAACGCCAGCGGCTAAAAATGGTTTTTAGAGAAGCACGATTAAAAATTGTCTGCGATTACGGGTGCGAACGATTATTTTCTTGAGATACCTTATCATCTCCAAACCTAGAACCAGGCTGAAAATTGTTAAAGTCCCTGCGTTTTTGCCCATGATAATACCTTATTAACAAAGAGGGTGTCGTTCAGGAAAACAATCTTTATTTTGGTCGTTTGATGCATCAGTACATTGAAAAAATCGACTCCTACAATTTTTCACACAACCGACTCAAAAACGCATACCAGAAATGCAGCTGTACGGTCAACATTCATCAATTCATACGATCATCATTAAATTTTTTGAAAATAAAGTGCATGCATTTTGAGTTGAAAATACATTATCCATACCTTAGATACCTCAGAGATGTTTGGGCAATCAAGCCCCCACACTGGGGTGCCGCCGCTTTGCGTGCATGGTGTGCCTTCGCANCTTCGCATATCCGCGAGCTGTTAAATGAGACCGTTTCTCTCTGCCGTTTGTTCCTTCCATATATTTTCCATACTCATATATATTCGAGATAAAGTAATGCACAACTCGCAATACAAGTTTAGTCTTGAGAAGCAATTAACCTCTTGCCTCGAGCTCGCTGATTTTAAGCCCTGAGTGATAGCCGAATTTTAAATAATCGATTCAACTTTCCAAGACAACCCTTACTAGAAAATTTACTTGAACGTTCAATTACGAGCCTTTGCAAACACTTACGAATAATTATCTGTGGACGAGTAAGTTCACACCGATATTAAAGGACACGGACTTGCGACGATGACAAGATTTCAATAAGCCCACAAGTTGTTATGCGCAAGAATAAATTTTGGTAAGTACAGTATCAGAAAACAGGGTGTTGTGATATTGTCACATTGAGTGTAGTACATCAAAAATGACATAACTACACAGCAGTAAGCTGTTCCAGAGAGGGCAGGAGTACGATGAATCACTCTAACAGATGGCACCCCGGAATACGCCTTTAAACGCGAATAAACATAACTAATGGTTGTCTCTTCGAATGATTGGCCACCAGAACTGCAAATTAAATGCGGCTATGAATTCACATATGCAGATAGCTCAACATAACGACCTTTATCTGATTGAGGAATAGATTCTCGGTTTAACATACTGCTTGCTCATAAGTAAGCTCTGTTTAATAGCCAAAAATTTACGAGAGTTATCCACCGACAGTGCTAAAAGCCATTAATCCCCAAGACCAGATTTAGAGCTGAGTACTAGCGCCGTAACAGGCCAGGATCAGCGAAGCCATTCAGCCCAGAACCTCTGCCAGGGCTTCTCAATCAGTGGGTATTTGCAGCGCAAGACGACCCACTTCATCTGCACCAATTTAGCAACATCGTTCCTGAGTCACCCTGTTCTGAGTCGCTCGTGTATTCGTCTTCGGCGACGACCGGAAAATGATGATGCACCCACTTGAATGAGCTCAAATCACTGGTCCGTACATTGGAGAGGACGCTTCCCTCGCGGGTATGCGAGGAAATTAAGCGCGGTGTAAATAAACTGGTCGTGTCGTCCACTTGAGCTGAAGGCACTGCGTGCATCACTTACAAGCGTTGAGAGTAGCGAGAGCTCTCGTAAGTACAGGCATTGAAGTGTCATGCAGCTCTATATTTCAATGACTTGGGGTACAGTCGAGCAGCTTCTCAATTCTGGATGTAAAACGACATAAATACATAATTTTATGAGAAATTCCTAAAAAAAACTGAGCTTATTTCAATTTTCTGTTTCGACTGTTGCAAAATCAGAATGAGGGACTTGTTAAAAACTTTTTCAATCCTTACACAGCAGGGGACGACAGTCAAAAGGGGTTTTTAGGTTACTTAGAGGCTGCTAGTGAAAGAAAAAGAGAAGAATTGAAGGGAAAAATTGCTCTGAAGTTGAATCGGTCCATCCTTAAAAGTATAAATCAATCCCATTATAACGAAAGAAAAACAAAAATGAAGAGCCACATACATTCGAAATAATTTACTATAAGCACTGTTTTGAAGGAACCCAGAAGAAAAGAGTTCTAAGGTAAATATTTCCAATGCTAGTTCCACCTTGTGACACATAAATGGCGGTAAATCATTACTGCGTAATGAATATTCGTGAGTATGCAAGTCCTAAACAGCAGGTTTTCATTTCCAGCTCGGTCATACAGACCACACATAAGCCGTGCGACAAATTGAATTTCGCCATATCATAACGAAATCGAACAGTAGCGTAGAAGAGCCCTAAATTTCAAATCAATCTGAGTTAAATTTATCCTACAAAATGGTGACCAATCTTCAGGAACAAAAATTCAAGCTCCATAGCTCTGTAGATCGTTAGAAACTCTACCCGCCTCATGTCAACCCTCGTGAAAAATACGTTAATTTCATTGCCCAAAAATTTTTAAGTCGGCCTGAGAAGTCCCTTTTGCTGACAAAGAAACGCAGGTAACCCGAAAACGGGAAGCTATCGCTAATTCTTCTCTGGCAATTTACTGAGGGCCTCAGAACGGTGACACATCAGACGAGCCGAGTTCCTCGGCAGCGTAAACCTTCAAACGAGCCCATGCGTTTGATGGCTGCTACTCTCGTCTCGCAACTTGAAATGTTTCAGCTCGCAATTAACTTTTAACATGAACATTATTCTACTTATGTTCTATGAAACATCGCCCTCGGAATAAGCACAGACTTTTACCGTTCCTGTAGAATAACCTCACGATACTTTCCCAAGGACTGCCAAGTACTGTAGGGTTAATACACTTGAAAAACATAACAATGTTTCTTGAAAAATAAATCCTCTTGTAAAACTGAACTCTATCAGCCAGGTATGATGCAATCCTGATACCAGCGATATGAAACGATTTAAATTAAAAGACTGAGTGATTAGCTAAAATACCTTGTTAAGCAAAATTACATTCTGAAGAGTCTGTACACTCAAGCACACCAGCTGATAATTGTTTCTCATTAAAGGCTCTTAAGTAGGCTCCATTGGAACAAAGTTGGGTGCTTACACGCAAGGACACGAACAGTGCCCATTTTTGAAATGTTGCACACCAGTGCGGCCCGTGTTGACGTGCCTGAATTTTTCCGAAGAATCCGTTGTGAATGTTCATCGCTCGACTTGTTTAGGTGGTCCCTGAGCACCGCGGTCGCAGTTCCTTCAAGCAATAACATGAATGGACGGGAGGAAAGGATCCATCCTCCTGCCACCATTTGAAGTAAGTTACAATATAGGGGTTCACATTATATGCGAATGATCGTTTGCAACATTCAAGTGAGCAAAAATAAAGATTATGAAACTGAAGAATCATTCACTTATTTTTAAATCCTCAATTATTTATTCGGTCCTTCGTTAAATCACGGGACGAACGTTAAAGAAGCTGCATAAATCATTTTAAAAGCTTGAAAAGTCAAGAAAACAAACCATTGGAACTACCTCATCGAAAGCAGGTTTTCCCCATTTATAAAACGCTAGTTTTATCACTTGAGAACTTATGATGCTGCAAAGTGACGTACCTAAGTCGTGACATGAACAACTGCGACGCCAGAGTAAGATTTAGAACGGTTTATTACTCATCTAAAACTGAGATGCAGCGACATAGTGCGTCGCGGGAGGAAAATACCTGGCTTCGAGCAAACTGCTCCGAAAGGCAATAAACCTCAGCAATGATTCCATCCATGCCCACGCACAACTCTCTAAACAGACGTATTAAAAACGGCGTGCATTCAAATTATATTTCTCCTACCAACAACAACTTCATCTCTTAGTTAGTTTTGAACGTAGTATAATGATTATTAAAAGGACTAGGGTCACAACCTGTACCATATTACAAAAAACTGTGTAATAAAAATCTAAAAACATCTAGTAAACAATTAAACGTTCCAGGACAAGTCCCATTCATTCTGTAGTTTATTACACTTTTACAGATTTAATGACTATTGAAATTTCCCTGAAACGTTTAATTGTATTCTAGGTAAAGTTTTTCGACTCCCAATGTATAATTTTCTAGTATGAAACAGGTTGTCACCCTAGTTCTTTCGTTTATCATTTAACCTTATCTGTACCTTAGGTGCCGATCTTTCTCCGAGCACGCTTCACCGAATTCTTCACCCTTGCACTTGCTTCAAATAACCTACCGCACAGTCACCAAATAATCAGCAGGAATAGCGTTCAGCACCAAAGCACAACTCAGTCTGAGAGAACAGCATTTCAACTCAGCGATAACAAACACAATCAAAGGTAATCGAACAGCTACAAGGGGCAACGAAGCAGTGTCACAACTCAGATGCCGGTCCTATAAGGTAATAGGTACCTAGTGGCACAGCCGAGCGATTCAATGCCAAGCTACCAAGAACCCCCAGGAAACACTCATCCATGCCTCATGCGACCCGGCTTATGAACAGCTGGAGCAGCGCGAGAATATTCGGGCGTAAATCGCCGGCCAGAATACCCGTTCAGACCGACCACCTCCGTTTTAGCATAACTGGAACTTGCCTCCCCTTTCCTTCCCTTGCCTGCACCTAAAGCCCAAACAGAAATTTGTGGGTTGAAAGGAATTCAATAGCGACTAAGTTGGGACGAAAATGTTGATTAAACTCTATTTTGTGAGAAATGAAAGCGCAGGCAGGCTGCAATTGGGAGCAGGAACTGCACGATTATTGTGCCTCGGCAGGTGGCGACGCCTAGGGGAAAAAGGCGCGCGAGGGCAAAGTTGCGCACGAAGTCCTCTTGCCCAGAAACAATGGATTAGAACAGGGAATTGTACCTTGCAGTTATTAGAGAGGTAGTCTTGCAGTGCGAATATATAAAGCAGGAGGTTGGCGTTGTAAGGTGTGCTTAAAAAGAAATGCATGACAAATTAAGGACTTGAACCTAAATGAAAATTCTGTGTTACTGCCGCACCTCAACAAACGAAGCATGTATTTTTCATTGAATTTTTTTATTGTAATTTGAATTGAGCTACAAATAAACTGCATGCATGCATTCATCTCTTGATTTATGATAATTAATACGAACATGAAAATGTTATGCTTAAGACTGATACTCCTGACAGCTGAATGGAATTGCTAAAAGGCACAAATTCAGATATAATTATTCTAATTTTTTTCAAAAGAACACAAATTAAAATGCAAACATAACTGGAAAGCAAAAATATTCACTCGTGACGCCGAAGAGTTGATTCAAATTCCAGAAAGTCGAAACGTTAGGCAGCAAAAAATCAGCGAAATACTTTTCGAAATAAATGATTTCATTGACAAGCTCATAATGCGGATGGAGTTGTATAGACTCAAAATCGGTGACATGAGCTCCTACGCGCTACACTTGAAACTAAGCGACTATAGTGCAAGCTGAACGCTCTTAGGCATAATTGTAATTTTTCCGGTGAGCGCTTATCCGACAGAGAGAAAAGTTTTAACATGAAGAGTAATTTACTGCATTCATAACTTTCAAAAGCATTTAAGGCTGCAACTAACCTTCTAACAAAAAAACTCAATAGTACCGCAACAACGAGTTCAATATCTGAAGTTTCAATTACTCTAATAGGAGCGAATTTTCATGTAACATAACCTTTACCGATTAACTGCTCAGAGATTCACGGACGGCTCAGCTTTCGCTTGATGAAAGTAAATAAAACATTGAATGTAAATTCTTTAGCGAGGTAATTATTCGCTTTGAGTGCATTGAGAGCTCCTATGAATATTTCTTAGCTACTCAATTATATGATGAGTAACCGCCGATGAGTGAAGGAAGGGATAATTTCCCAACTCGCACAGACATACACGACTTACCATCCTTATTCGCTCTTCTTGAGAGAGGCTCAGGAATTCTACTAGCTTAATTCGGAGAAGAGCTAAAGATACGCTGGACAACAGCAGTGGCCGTTCCCTCTCTAGTGGGAAAAATGGATATACGAGCACAAATGTTTCGTTGGGTCTTCCCACATCTCCAGCGAGAGAACAGGTGTTCTGGATGTCAGACACACTTGCGAATTGATTGCAAGACATCTCTCAAAATTCAATTCCGCATCATGCGCTTTACTGGTGCTAGATCGAGAACGGTGTAAGCTGGGGCTTTTGTTTTGAGCTACACATCTTCGAAAGATGTTTCGAATCAGATGAACGACCAGAACTGGTGCGTTGCTCTGAGCAACATTCCACATACGAGAATCTCCGGAGACAGTTGAATGATTTCGCCTCGTTTCGTTTATACCCAGCCATCGATTAGAGTGAATTTAAAAAATATGTCCGTGAAGAAAGGGGAAAACTTTCCTCGACCAAGTCTAATTAGGCTTCTTCATCTCTCTTAGAAGTCAAGTGTTAAACAAAAAAAAGTTGCGTCTGGCCGGCTGAGACGAAAGTGTGAGGCTTGTTTGATCAACCAACTTGAGCTCCGTCGTGAGGCAGGTAATTAAAGCACAGCACAGAAGCAGCCTCGCAAAGGAAAACGAAACATACAGCCAAGAAAAGGGTAATGAGGAACCATACGTAATCTTGCTTATTGCCCTCGATATTTCACAAAAGAAGTTTAAAAATCCGGTAAGCCAGAAGTAGGCTAACTCGAAAAAAGGAAGAAGGTCAACCCAGGTTTAAAGTTTGAGAACAATACAGGGAAACACAGTTGGAGTGCCCCGTTTAGAGCAGCAGCTTCATGCTGAAACGAGAGCTCAACTGGCTGAGAAACTGTAAGAGCTGTGAAGTTCAACAGCGAGATATTTATCCACACCCTCTTTTAGGCGCAGGTTTCATACCTAACGCAGGCCATAGACATTGCTGGGCAAAATCTACCAATCGCACGACGTTTATTTATCGACACTTTGTATTTCCTAAACAAATGGAAAAGAAATCTCAGCAAGCTTGCGAAACGATTGCTTTTTATTATAGAGTTTTCCGAGCGAAAAATTGAAAAGTTATTGAGCGTCGATGAAGATTTGGCTCAATCGGCACAACAACAGCACTAACTCGGGGTGTCTGGCTAGATTCAGCCCTTTGCAGCTGGGGAAAAAAATGAAAATGGGCAGCTTTTCGAGAAGAGGGGTTAAGTTTGAAGATAGAAGGTGAAACAAAGACAAACGCTCATGAAATTGGCTCCACAGTACGCCAACCTCACAACATATGAGGTGACAGGAAAAATAAAGACTAGCACAATTATCTCAATTAATTGTTAAGTTCTACATTAAATGAATCCAAATTTGAATTCTCTGTTTATTTATCCCCTGGGTATCAAGATTCTTAGGGGAAGACCAGCTTTCTACAATGAGCTGACGAAAATTAATAGCATCATGATACCTCATTATTATCATCCCACTAGTGACGGACTCGCGATATTCACTGAATATTTTGATTACAAAATTAGGCACCAATGGCTTAAGCATTACTCGAGTGTCTTCGATCACCAGAAACTTCATATCAAGCGGGGATCTTTTTATTGAACAATATGATAGCATTGCTAAAACAGCTAACTTGATTTATTCACAACATTGCACCAATATCCCTCCATGGCAATGCGTTGAACTCTTTTTACTCATCGCCATAAGGACAATGCTAAATTTACTGATATTTGGCCAGGAAACTCCTCACGCTAGAATAATGTTACTTCTACCTTCACCACCTGCTTACTTAGCCTCTAATGCAAGCAGCCGATAAGTTTCCTAAGGGCATCGACACTTTATGCCATCGAAGAGTAGTAACAAAAATAATTCCCGAAGAATTTCACCGTCACTTCAACGGAGAAATTGAAGCCAGCACAGAGCTACGGACATCCGGGACAATAATTTTTCGATTATTAACAAACGTTTTTACAGTGACAGCGAATTCAAATTCTTCGACACAGCAAGATCTGTAAAGGATAAATAGTTGTACTTAAAAACTTTTAATGAGAAATGAATTAAGTTCGGAAATAAAGGCATCTATTTCCGAAAAATATTCAATTTATACCAACTCCGGCGACTTCTCAATTTTTGCTAACTTAATTTACTCAAAATATCATCTTTTTAGTCAAATAAAAAAATATAAACTATATTAACATCAAACTAAAATAGTCTAAATATAAATCTACAAGACTTCTTTTCGGTCATAAATCAATATATTGCTCCCTGCAGTCGGAAATAGTTTATCCCTATCAAAGCTGAAGTTGGTCAGAAATATTTGCTCCAAAACAATTGTAAGCCTTTGTGACGAAATTAGGAATATGTTAAAAAATAATGTTTTTG